>BTHU01000010.1:69437385-69494885 GCA_036184795.1 Tokudaia tokunoshimensis
AGGAGCTAATGCAGAAGCCACAGAAGGGTGCAGCATACTGGCTTTCTTCATGAGGTTTATTCAACTCCCTTTCTTATAAAACTCAGGACCACTGGCCGAGGTATGGCCCCACCTACTTGGGCTGGACCCTCCCCCATCAATCACTAATTAAGTAAATGCCTTACAGACTTGCCTACAGCCCGATCTTACAAAGGCATTTTCTTAACTGGTGTTCCTTCTCTCAGATGAGCTAATCTTAGCTTGTATAAAATTGACATAAAACTCTCCAGCACAGACAGACAGACGAGTATATAAGGTTTTTTTTTCTAAGAGAGAAAGTGGACATCTCCTGCCTTCTCCACTCATACAGAGCCTACTCAAGTAGCCAAAGAAGTGCCAAGTCACAGGGCTCCTGAGATATCAGCGAGGGGAGGATTCAGAGCCCACCTTCTTCACAAGGAACAGAGTCACAGGGGCTCTCTGGAGTTAGGGAGCATCATGTGAATTCCTGTGGCCCCGCCTTAAAGTCAGGTCAATGTGGACAGGTGAAGCTGGCCAGTGGAGGAGACAAGAAGACGCTGGGGGAGCTGAGGGAGTTGTGACTCGCATCATAGGCCTTGGCACCTGTCCATCAGCCCTGCCCACAGCTGCCTGGGCAGATGAGCCCTGTCTTGCTTACATACTACCACCAGAGTGCAAGAATTAAAGGGGGAAAGCTTGAGCCTGTCTCCGACGACAGAGAAAGTGGGATTTTCTCACACTTAGTTAAAACACAAGTAGGAAGGTGAGCAAATTCTGTGTGCCTTCTGTTTCCTGTCTAACGACAAATGGGTCCATATAAAGAAACCAGAGTTCACAAAACACTGGAAGGGCTAAAATAACTAAGCCAGAGAATTTGAAGGGAGGCTTACCAACATAAACAAACACAGACACACACACACACACACACACACACAAAGAGAGAGAGAGAGACAGAGACATAGACAGAGAGAGACAGAGACAGAAAGAGACAGAAAGAGACAGTGGGAGAGAGAAGGAGCTCAATTGGTAGAGAGCTTGCTTAGATGCACAAAGTCCTTGGTTCCATCCCCAGCACCATGTGAGCCGGCTGTGATGGTGAGTGGCCACAATCCCAGCACTTGAGAGGTAGAGGAGGGGGAAGCAGAAACTCAAGGTCCTTCTTAGCTATATAGAGAGTTCGAGGCCATCCTGGGCTATATGAGACCCTCTACTCATTCACCCCCACCCCAAAAAAAATCATGCCCATCTGATTTTTTTTTTAAATCAAAGTAGTCTCTTTACTGGTGAGGTAATTTTCCAACTTTACTATTAAAAAGTATTAAAGTGATATGCCCATGAACAGCATTCCAGACTGCACACCTGGGGATATCAATTTTGCTAGCTCCACAAGAAAACTTGGGAAGTTTCTTGGGCCACCAAAGTCTCTGATGGGTCAGAGATTTGATTTGATTAGCAGCTGCTATGCCTGCTGCAGCTCCTGAGGGAGCCACCCAGATGGATGATCTTGATCTCATTGCCTTTTCTGTGCAATGGGAGACACTGCCCAGACAAGACAAAAGCAGGAGAAGCTTCAGAAACAATGGCAAACTCCCAAGACGTTCCGTTGAGAGATTTCATAGTGATCAGTGAAAGGGAAAGATGTGACGCTAAAGAGAATGGGATCTGTGGTGTTTCCAGAATCAAAAAGAAAAGGAACCAGGTAGCTGTCAGGCCTTAGGATGTTCCTTTTCTCGTTCAGAAGTGGCAGAGGGCTGAGGAGATGGCGCAGTGGGTAAAGTGTGCGGGTGTGAGGACTAAAGTTCAGACCCCCAGCACCCATGTAATTACTGGGTGAGCATGGCAGCCAGCCTGTAATCAGGGCACACGGGCAGCAGAGTTAGAGGATCAGGCTGGCCAGACTAGTGAGGTCTGGGTTCCAGTGAAAGACCCTGCCTCAATACAACATGAGAGTGATTAAGGGACACAACTTGACATGAACCTATGGTCTCTTCAAACACATGCATGGATATCCACATGTATCCTTATACACATGAGCATACTTTCCGTGGTGCAAAGTTTGGGGCTGAGCTTCATGCGGCTGGCTGAGTTCAAGGCCAGCCTGAGCAACCTAGTATGATTGTATCTCAAAAAGTAAGCCGGGTATAGTAGTGTGTGCCTTTAATCCCAGTATTCCGGAGGCTGAGACAGGAGGATCTCTGTGAGTTGAAGGTCAGTCTAGTCTACACAGCAAGTTTCAGGATAGCAGAGTTATGTAGAAAGGCATGTCTCAATAAAACAACAAAAGTGGGACTCTGTGGTAAAGCATATGCCTAGCATGTATGAGGCCCTAATTCTAGATAGATAGATACATACATACATACATACATACATACATGATATATACATATATATATACATGATACATACATACATACACAGACAGATAGACATACACACACATACATAGATGATAGAATACAAAAATTTTGTGACTTTAAGTTGTAGATATCCACAAAGCTTTATACAGTAATATTTTTACTTTCACTTTAAGAAGAGAGGCTTGTTCGGCATGAGAGGCCATCTTCCACAGAAAGGTAGAGCCACCTCAGCTACAGCACAGAAACCACTAACATGAATTGTATGGGATCGATAGACTCTCCAATCCATCACTCCACCCTCTCAGCAATCAGGGCCTGAACAGTACTACTGAAGGACCACAGAGAGGACAGACAGGCACTTGACACCTGTATCTCTCTGACAACCCAACAAATTAAAACCTAATGATCATTCTGACGGGAAAGTAACCCATGTCTCCCTAGAAGAAGCAATCACTGTGCACAGGACTATCATCACAGGCCACAGCCCGAGGCTGTAATATAGCAACCCAAGGGACCTCCATCCCTCAAACGTCCTTTCCACCAATGCAAGGCAGGCGTGCTGAGACACTGGCAGCCTGTGCAGAACCACTCACCTCACACAGCCATGCCTGTACCTACCCATCCTGTGGTCCACAGATCCTCTATCTTCAGTATGAGATCTAGGGATCCAAACACATCACTTTTCATCAGAGAATCAAATTATATTAAGAACTTCTGTTAAGTGAATTGTCCACTAGACTTGTGGGACACACTCTTGACCATTCTTTTTTTAAAAAAACAGATCACTTTCCACAAAATCACAGAGAGACTTGTGCTACATACTGCCCACTCTGAGAAGATTTTTGTTTTAGTTTGTTTGTTTTGTTTTGAGATAGTGTCTCACATAGGCCAGCTTAGCCTCAAACTCGTTACATAAACTAAGCATAACTTTGAACTTCTGATCCTTCCGCCTCCACCTCTGGAGTGCTGGGATCATAGGTGTGCACCGCCAGGTTTGTGTGGTGCAAAGGATCAAACCCAGAGCTTCACGCACACTAGGCGAGTAGTCTACCGTCTGAGTTTCAAACCTATTTGAAAAGTTCTATACCCACCAAGCAAGCAAGCAAGCAAGCAAACAATACTACCCCTCCCTTGCCAGGCCTTGTATAAGCTCTATTGAAGAATAGAGACATCTGGGGGCAGAGGACAGAAAGCAAAGGCAGTTGTCCAGGAAGGAAAGGACCGCATTTAAGTTTTAACTACTCATTTAGGATGCCTGCTAGGGACCATCCAATAGATGACATAAGAGCACCAAACTGTACAAAGAGATGTTCTCATCTGCCATTGTTTTTCCCTGCTGGTGACAAGCTCAAGATGAGGCTTAGAACAACCTGTGCCAGGGAAATTAGAAGAAAGAGGGATGAGCAGGGCGAGGACAGGGGGTGGGGGTGTCCCCTGGCCTGACTCTATTTTCTATTCTTGTTTTTGTACATGGAGTGAGAGGTCACCTTTATATAGATGATCTGACATAGTTACAAATTGTTTCAGTCCAACTGGTAAGTGGGGGTTGGACAGAACTGGCTAAAGTCTGCGAGAGAGTGAACGTCAGGAAGAGGATGGCTGCAGACCACAGCTAGGTAAGAGTGGTGTCTGGTGGGGGAGGAGAAAGCCAGGAGCATCTGAAGTGGCTGAAATATAAGGGTAAGATTATGTTCTTCAGGGGTGGGGGATGGGGGGATTCTAAGCAGAAACTATCTTGCTCAGAAACAAGTCTGCTCCCCTCTGTCCTCCTTGGCTAGGGTCACCTCCAGCCTCCTGGCTATCTCCAAGGATGACCTTGAACTGCCGATCCTCCAGGTTCCACCTCCAGAGTGCTAGGATCACAGATGTGCGCCATCATGTGGGACGTATGCATGGATCATAGATGTGCGCTACCATGTGGGATGTATGCATGGATCACAGATGTGCGCCACCATGTGGGATGTATGCATGGATCACAGATGTGCGCCACCATGTGGGATGTATGCATGGATCACAGATGTGCACCACCATGTGGGATATATGCATGGATCACAGATGTGTACCACCATGTGGGATATATGCATGGATCACAGATGTGCGCCACCATGCGGGATGTATGTATGGATCACAGATGTGTGCCACCACGTGGGATATATGCATGGCTTGGCACTGAAGTGGGAGCTTCTTGCATGCTAGGCAAGAGCTCTGTTTTCTGAGGTACAGCTCCACTTCTTACTTCCCTGGGTGAGGAATATGCCCCGCCCTCCTGTTTCCCAGTAACTCTCTGTAGGATACCAGCTCTCAGTAGGGGCTCTAGCAGAGTGCCTGGTGAGTTTCCTAAGCATTTAGTTTGCTCATTCCTTCATGAAAGTATATTCATTTTCTTTCATTCATTCATTTTCATTCATTCATTCATTTGTTTATTTAGATACAGCAGTACCAGGAGAGCCACAGCCACAGCCCCATGAAGATCATAACCTCATGCAGAAACAGGCAACCAAGAAACAAAGGAAACAAACCACCCTGTGATGAGAAACACCATAGTTTAAAAGGGAGGGGGGCACTACCCAGTCACAGGGGTGAGGGATGGGGGTGGGGGAGTACTATTTCAGACAAGGGAGGCAAGGCGGTCCTCACACCAGGACAGTGTTGCAAGAAAGATGGACTCCACCTGAGTATCACCTGCATTTGCTCCTGGATTGCTGCCCCTCCTCCTGTCCACCAGGCAAACTTCCCTCCCAGGATCCTCTCTCACCTCTGGTCCTGTATTATGGTACCCAGACCACGTTGCGGGTGGAGGGGGTGGAGGACCCGTGGTGCTCAGAAATGAGAGGTTAGAACTGGCAGTGAACTCTCTCCAACTGGCTGAACCCTCCCCCACCCCCACGCCTCTTCACTCAGCCCAGAGGAACGCTGCCTCCCCTCTCACCCTGGGAGTATCTTCCTCCCCTGCCTTCTGTTCAGACTTGATGAGCTTGGATTGTTGTCTGAATAAATCACTGGGGTGGGCTTGTTCCCCTGGGCTTCTGCCTAGGCTCAGGAGGAGACCCACCTCCCCCACACTTTAAATAGAAGGCACTTTCACTACACCGCCCTAACACTTATATTAAAAAATGGAACTTAAAGTTGTTTAAATTAAATGAGTTATATTTAATTAAAAAGCCTTTAAGGCACAATAAGGTTCTTTTTCAATTTTCTTTCATAACAGAGTCCAAAGGAAGAAAAGCACCAGGGGTCAACACAGCCGGGCTGATATTTACTTAGGACCTGGCCCATCTGAGAACATCAACAGCGGTCTCCATCTCTCTGTGCCTACAAGGAAATCTCTGGGGACTCGAGTGTCCTTACCTAAGGGTGGGGTCAAGGGTGATGCTGCTAAGATTTATCTTGAGGACACGGGAGCCTGCATAAAGCATGCAGGGTCAACACCCTGCTAACATGTGCCTGTTAGGGAGTCAGTCATCAAAGTCACCCACATACCATCCCAAACAGCCTGAATAGACCCTTCCCTAAAGAGCATCTGTCACAACACACAGTGCAGAGGGAAATGGGCTTTTTGTCTGTTATTCTTATAACTAACACGGTTCCTAACTAGTTAGGAACTAACATGGTTCCTAAACAGGCAAAATCTTAGTTAGCCCTAGGCCCACCAAGTACTGCATGGCCAGCACCTAGCCTGGCAGCCAGCCTGAAAGAGGTGCTCGCCAGTGCTGCTGGGGCTCTGGGGTAAAGAAGAACTGCTATGCTGCCAGCAATGGCCAGTGGCTGGAAGAACCAAGGCAGAGAAAGGCTTCGTCAGTTGGAATAGCATAAACATGCATCCCCCACACTGACCAGAACTGTTCTCATCCAGGCCAGTGTGCCATCCACGACCTTCTATCACCTTCTGTGAGCCTACTGGCTCGTTTGTTTCAACCTATGTCCTTCCCCTTGGTGTTATGGGCATGGGCCCTGGGTCCTTAAGAGCCTAGGGTATTTCTGGCTGCCCTTGGAGAGGTCTTCCCTGTTGTCACTCTACTCACGATCCAAGTCCTTCAGTTACCCACATGAGGTAGGGATAATCTGACAGGGCCGCCATCTCACTATCTCATCTTGGACAAGTCTTATCCCCAGTGTGTCTGGGAGATTCCTGCTCCCACCTCCAGGGAGGAGACTAGGGTTCACGTAGGAGCTCCTCAATGAAGATGATCCTCTGGACAGTAGTACATCCACACAAGGGTTCTTCCACACAGAGGTGATCCACATGGGAGAGTCATACTGGAGCTGATGCTTCAATGTCTCCCTAATCAAAGAGTTCCCTAATACAGAGGCAAACACATGAGCTCCTCCCTACAATGGACCCCACAGAGAGGGGCTCCCCTACACCGGGACTAATCTACATAGGGGTTCTTTTAGAATGAGGCTAACTCACTCAGGAGCTCTCCCATGCACCCAAAAGGCTCCTCCATACAGGAACTAATACATGTAGGGGCTAGTTTATATAGAAGCTGCCCCCATGTGGGGCTCCTCCAAACAAGCACCTACTGTAGGGTGCTAATCCTCATAGGGCTGCTTCACTGGTTCCCACACACAGGTTCTCCTACCCAGAATCAGCTCCATGCAGGAGCTAATCAACACAGGGACTAATTCGCAAGGCTTCCTCCACATTTCTGATCTGCTCCTCCATACAGACTTGCTTCTGACTTGCCTCAGCACCTCTCTTTCCTCTCTCAGTGGCCCATGGAAAAGGCAGCAAACACCAGCACTCTCCTACAGGCAGGTCCTGACCCACCAATACCTTTATCTCACAGTCAGCAGCTTGGTTGCGGAGGCTGGGATTCTTCCCTCCCCAAGGTCAGGGCTGCAGGGATTCCCTTTTGAAGGGAGACTGTCATAGTCATTCTTCAGGGAATCCTCAAGGTCTAGTCTCTAAAGTAGAATTAGACCACTGCACACCATTAAACACAGGTCTCTCCCAAAGCCTTCCCTGTAGACACCATGATGGCCAGTTCAGGCTAGGCCTCACCCTCCATTAGGATAAGTTGCTGAGTCTCTATATATAGGTATCTTGAAGAGACACAAATACACAGCTAAGGAGAGGTTCATTCTCTGGGTTTCTATAATAGCTGTCTGGTAGAGCCATGTCCATCCTGAAAGAAGACAAGAGAAAGATGTGGGGGAGAGGTGGGAGGAGGGTGTAGCAGGGTTGTATACGTATGCTTGTGTGCATGCATATGTATGTTGGAGAAAGTGAAGAGGCTATGCCCAGGCTGGCCCTGGAAGACTCTCTTGAACTCTGCTACCTCCAAGGAGAAGGGTACCTTCTTTTCTTTGGCCTAAGGCTCACTCAATGTCATCAGATGGGTCTTTCCTTCAATCGGAAATATGTGACACAAGGAAATGCAGATAGTATCTTGTAGCACAAGCTGGGTAGTTAGAAAGCCAGGTGCAAACCCTGCTCCAACACTGTGCAAAGCAGACTCTAACAGCTCACACCAGCCCACAGCCTCAGTTGCCAAGAATGTAAGAGTAAGCCAAACAAGAGGCCACAGGTAGTCTTTCTGGAAAGCGAGTGAACTGACCCACCAAGAACTTTGACATGACAAAGGCTGTTGGTTAATGCTATCATCCACGGCAATGGAACTGGAGGGAGTCCATGGTAGGAATCAGAAGTATTTTCGGAAATCTCCCTCTTACCCCTTTAAGAGATTCATAAGAAAGCTAGTTGACCTTCACCCTCACATCTGAACTGGAGCTCCCACCCCGTTATTCCATCCTGAAGGTGTTCCTGGTTCTTCTTTTCTTCTCAATCCTGGCTCTACAGCCATTAAACATAGCAGCAGAAAACAAGGCCTTGGCACACGAAACTTATGTCTCAGGGAGCAAAGCTAAGTCTGAGAGCTGGGGATATATTCATGGCTGTCTGGCCAAGTTACCCCACACCAGCTCAGTCACCAGGCTGCTACTGGAGTCAGCATAGTGGTGGCTCACCAAGAAAATGTATGTCGTTAAGTCACAACTCCCCTGTCCTGTGGCCTTCTCTTACCAAGAACAACTCCAACAACATTTCAAAGCAGCTGTTCTGAGGCCCTCTTTTAGTCAATTCGATGGGGAGGTATGGACACAAGTTGTCCTATAGACATTTTTTGTGTGTGTTGCTATAACAGAAGACCTGAGACTGGGTAATGTAAAATGGGCAGATATGTCTTGGTTCATTATCCGGGTTGCTGAGGAAGTTCTGATCATGATGCTGGCTACAAAGAATAGCCTTAGCACATTCCCAGAGTGCCAGAAACCAAACTCACAGGTCCTTGCTAATCACACTAGCTCAGTGCATAACTGTGGAGCCCCCATGACCCAAACATCTCCCCCTGGAACTCCATTTCCTAAGACTGTGGCATGGGAGTTGAAGTTTCCAAACTTGTTTATGAGGAGACACTCTCAAACCTTAGTACTGGCCTTAGAAGAGGGAGGGTGGGTACCAAGAGGAGGGGCGGGGTCAGTGACGATGGGGAAGAGAGCTCAACTCTGCAGAATGTCCATCTTTGAAAGAGCTTAGCTCATGTTTCTCTGATGCTTTTTAAAATGCTCAGGGCTGGTTCCTCAGGCTCCACATGTCCTCTACCTACAGCAATCCCCTCCCAGCCTCTACCAAAGCTGTCTACCTTACTCTGCATTGTCCCCAGAGCCCCTGAACATTACCTCATAAGTCAGGACTGGCACACTAGCCAAAGAAGCTAGGTTAGGGCTACTGTTTGACTGGGCTCACCCCATGAGTTTTGCACCCCGGGATCCAATCATACAAACCAGACCTGGAATGAGACAGACCATACCCAGGGCTGGAAGTCCACAGGCCAGCAGAGACAAGCCACCCATGACACAGTAAGGCAGCAAAGAAGGCTTCCTGGCTTTAAGAAAGGCCTGTCTACAGAGGGGACAAACAGGAGGAGAGGGAGCTAGAGAAGAGAAATGGGTCAACTCCGAAGGCAGAGGAGAAACGCTGCCACCCTTCAGTGTGCTCAGTCCCGTGGGGCCTCCTGCCTTTCATTCTAGAGAACATCTGGGTCCTTCAGTCACTCAGGCATCTAATCGGACAGTCCTGTTCCTGGTCACCAACAGGTCCCTGATGGACTACTTAGACAACAGGCTCTGGTGTCCACCTGGCCATTCTCTTTGTTCTCTTCCTCCAGTAGGTATGTATGGTCATAATTCATGGCTGAATAACATTACCAACCCAGCTCTCATCTCCACATATAGCCCTCCACTTTCCTGAGGTCCTTTGCAACCCACACCTTGCCCAGAATGTGTACCACTCCACACACTCCTCACTAAGCAATCTCAGTTCTAGATCAGACACTCCAGGCCTGGGTGCAGGGATGAGTTCTGAACATACTCTGTTTATATTTTTTTCTCCTTTCTCTTACCCCTGAAATGGGCTCTCAACCTAAGGACGGGGACAGGAGCTGCCTGTACAACCCAGTTTGTGACAGCTTTACTTCTGATACAAGAGCAGCCCATCCAAAGGGTTGGACTTTGAATTCTAATGCATTTTCATTTAGAATATACAATGAGTCGCAGATAAATCTGCTCCAATCTACCTGGCCTTGAAGGGGTTTCATTCTGAAACCCCTTTGGTTGACTATCTACAACCACTTGATCCAGGGGACCCCTGGGCCAGGGCGGGAGTCCTCAGCCCCAGGACATCATGTATATTATAACAATTTTGATCACCAGGATATAATGGTGTAGGCTCTGATGCCCTAAGCAAGACAGAACAGAACGGTAAGGAGCAACCATTCCCAATCTATAGTCTACCCAAGTTCCCTGAGTGGACATAGGAGTCACTGAGCCAATAAGGGCACAGCCTTAGGGTAGATGTCTCAGCGGGATGTGGTGCTGGTGGACAAGCTCTGGGGCAGGATGCCAGCCTCCTTTAACCCCTTTCTTCCCCACCGTCAAGTATCCAGAACAGCTGAACCACGTGCCTAAACAAACTTTCAGCAGTAGACAGTCCCACACCATCTGTGTCCTGGAGAGGGGACATGTGTGGCTTGAGAGGATACACATCATGTCCTGGGAACTGAGGAAGGGATGCAGGAGGCACAGGTTACTTCCTCCTTTATTACTCCATAAATAAACCTAATTTTCTTCAGGCTAAAGTTGAGCACTTAATTTAGTCATTACATCTTTTTTTTCTATGTTAGAAAATATCATTAACATAGTTGCTTAATTCTGTCTGTGAACTCGGACTCCCTTCTACAACAGCCTTTTACTCCCTCCCCCGCATTCCAACAATCCTCAAGCTCTTGGGATGGAGTCATAAAATCCATTTGGCCGCTTGGCTGAGCCTAGCACAGGTGAAGCACACAGCTGGGTGTCCATCAGAGGCCCATTACTTACTTAAATTGAAGGTACGAGGTGTTCCCAGTTGGCCAGAATAGCCCAGGGCTCATATAGGGTCTGTGAGAGATCAGCTGGGAAGTTCTCTGTAACATTGTACATGAGGCAGAGAAGACTTTACAACCACATGCTGATGTGAAAACACCAGCTTGCGTGCCAACCAAGCAGAAGAGGGCAGAGAAGAATGAGAAGAGCTGTGGGGCATATCTTAGCTGGTGATATATCGAGGTGGTAGAGCACTTGCCTGGCATGCACAAGGTCCCTGTATGTATGGAGAGGGGGATGCCTTAAGTAGTTAGACATGGCAGCATTAGAGGCAGGAGAATAGCCACAAGTTTGAGGCTAGCCTCATCTGCCCAAAGGAAGTCTACCTTCCTGGAACAGATGCTCCAAAGGCAGCTTCTTCAGAACCCTCAAATGTGAGGTCTTTTCTGCAGGGAAAGTTTTCAGCCATGGCTTTAAACACCAAGAAAATGAATAGGAAAAAGAGTTCTGTTTCCTTTAAATAGAGAAGCAAGCTTTAAATGACACAGAATTCGAACAAGGTTTTAATTTTGAACCAATTGTCCTGACATCAAGGACAGTCATCTTTCCAGGCACAGTGGTATACAACTGTAATCCCAGCTCTGAGAAGGCAGCTTGACTTCAAAGTCAGACTTGGCTACAGACCAAGACCTTCAAAAAGATATAAGTCCTAGCACTTGGGAGGCAGAGGCCAGCGGGGTTTTGTGAGTTCAAGGCCAGCCATGGCTTTATAGTGAGACCCTGCCTCAAAAACATAAAAGAAAAAAAAAAAGTTGGTCCTGACATGTAGCTATCAGATCCCCGACTCTGGGCTTATGTAACATAGGGGATCATATCCAGGACCTCATCCATGCTAATCAAGCATACATCCTACCAAACGATCTAGCTCCCTGGCCTGGGAGGAGAGATGGGGTTCCCGTTGCTTTGTACCTTTCTGGCTGAAGAGAATAATGCATCAAGGATCCGGCACCCCTCTATCAGAGAGCTGAAGCAAAGGGACAGATGACAGAAAGCAACCACTTGAGCATCTCTCATTCAGTAGCAACAAGCAGACTCCCTGTGTGGCTCCTTTAAATGTCTCCCACTCAGAGAGCAGGGTCTGCTTCATGCTCCATAGTAGGACTCCTTTTCTGAAGCTGTACTCTACCCTTTCTGTGTCAGTGGCAGGACAAGGCTCAGAAGCCTCAAAGCAGAGGCCAGAGCAATGGAGGCAGAAGGACAATTGCTCTTCCTTGACCAAAGGAGAAACCACTCATGGGGTTCTTAGAGACAGCCCGGCGCCCACACGGGTCCCGCAATGGGAAGCCAGAACGAAAACCTGAAAGTCACAGAGGATAGACTAAGTTGAGAGCCAGGGCTCGGCAAAGTTGCTGATACAACTTGCCTAAAAGATGGAACTGCAGACCCATTTACAGTGCGTGGCCTAATGTCCCCATGACAAGGGTACGGAGACTCCTAGAGAGGCAGAGATTATTTAGCTGCAAAGGCAAGAGCCGTTGGATGCATAAATTAAGAGGAAGAAAAATAATGGCTTTCTGTGAACTCATAAATGCTCATTTTCCCGGGTCACAGAACTTTTCAAGGCCAATTAAAACTCTGTCAACCATGATGTTAAAATGCTAAAGGGAATACAGTCTGCCTACAGAGAGGACGGGCTTGCTGGGGCAGGGGGGTGGTGGCTAGTTATGAGATGCAGAGGCAGTGGTCTATGTCCCCTGTCCAAGGATAAAGTAAGCACGAGACTCCAAGCAGTGTCTGCCCAGATGTGGCAGTCTCTAAACAACTGTGGACATAGACAAGGGTGAGACAATACAGGTAGGTCTGTGGACATATTGGGGACAGGGGTGTGACCACCCTCAGCATCTGTCTTCGTTTCCTATCTTGTTGCTATGATAAAATACTCTGACAAAAGCAACTTGGCGGACGAAGGGCTTGTTTGGTTCACAGTTCAAGGTCCGGTCCACTGAGGCCGGGGGAAGTCCAGGCAGCAGGAACTGAAAGCAGCTGTCACAAAGAGCAAAGAGTGCATGGATCCAGCTGCTGAGCTTTCTTTCTCACACTTATAAAGGCCCCTGCCCCTGAAATGGTCCAACCCACAATTAATATGAGTCTTCCCTTATCAATTAACATAATTAAAATAATCCTCCACAGGGATGCCTGGAGGCTCATCTCCCAGGAGATTCCATGTTCTTTCAATATGACACTAGCCATCACAGTAACCACAAAGAACTGCCCCCCACCCCACCAAAGGACTTAAAAATCACCGACAGACTAGCCATAGAGATGTCCATCTGGGCTGTGCATGGAGGAAGTAGTGCCCACCCTCCAGTGCTTTTCTGCCCAGCATCACCTGGAATGGAATCCCTGTATTGCCTAGAGCATGTGAGAAACAGACTCAGGACCAGGTCAGACCAACTACATGCATCTCAGAAGGCCCTGGGCTGTTGGAGGACATAGAAACTCAGAAGGTACAGTCCACACTAACTCTGCAAGCAAGGAGTATATACGTAGGAGGACTGGCTGCCATACTTGTCCTTGAAAATTATATTGACATACTTATTTGCCTACAGGTGGGAGGCTAAGCCAAGTCCCCAGACTGGACCTCTGACTGTTCAGAGAGGACAGTTTCTTTCTCCATGCAGAAGAGGGGTGAGGAGACATGTGGAAGGATGGCCCTCACCCTACGCAGGTGCTCACCCCTCTTCCTTGGGGCTCCCAGGAGGGACTCTCCTGAAAAGGGTGGGAAGCACTGCTATGAACCACAAGACATGGGCAAACAGTGGACTGTTTTTGAGACTATTACTATCCTGACCTGCAAAGTGACAGGTCCAGTAGGGACATAGTGGTCATGAACAGTCTGTGTCTGTGGTCCACATCTATAGGAAGGGTAAGAGGCCAGGCAATGTAGAATAAGGGCTTTCAAGTCTGTCTTAGTTAGGGTTTTATTGCTGTAAAGAGACACCATGACCAAGGCAACTCTTATAAAGGGAAAGATTTCCTTGGGATGGTTTAAAGTTTCAGAGGTTTAATTCATTATCATCACAGCAGGAAGCATGGTGGTAAACAGGCAGATATGGTGCTGGAGAAGAAGCTGAGAGTTCTACATCTTGATCCACAGGCAGCAGAAGGAAACTGTGAGCCACAGTGGGTGTAGCTTGAGCATATGAGACCTTAAAGACTGCCCCTATAGTGACACACTTCCTCCAACAAGGCCACACTCACTCCAACAAAGCCACACCTACTCCAACAAGACCACACCTTCTAATAGTGCCACTCCCGGGCCAAGCATTCAAACACATGAGTCTATGGGGGCCATACCTATTCAAGCCAGCACAGGGTCTGGACCTTGGAGAGGCTGGAGTCAGCTAATCTCATTTTATATATCTGTTCCTCAGAGACTTTTCTCTGAGTCTGCTAAATGCTGGAAACATGAGTTTGACCTCCAAGCCTAGGGCTGGTCTGTAAGCCCTGGGGTACAGTTTTAAAGAGAACCATGCTATTTTGCATGTATAGTTATGTGATAGCATGACCACACAGCATCAAACCAAGTAAAGTGTACAAAGGATGCATATTCAGACACTGGCACCGGGACTCAGCACTCAGGGCCCACTGAGAGAACCCGCAAATACACACTCTGCAAGAACAGGGCAGTTCTCTGGGAGCTACTGTGACGTCATTCTCCATATTCTTCTGATGTCTCAGTCACCCATTATATAAAATCCCTGAAATGCCTCGAATCAAAAATGGCTAGCATTTGAGATTTGGAAGAATTTGAGAATATTTGCACCCATAGAATAAATTCTTTGAGACATGAAACCCAAGTCAAAACATGAAATTCATTTATTAATTCAATATATATAGCCTGCAGAAATTTTTAAAGATTTATTTTCTTTTCAATTATGAATATATATGTGCTTGTGTATGCATGTATGTGTGCTTGCATGTATGCATGAATGTGTGTGTGTGTGTACACGCACGCACGTGCGCGTGTGCATATGCACATGAGGGGAATGTCTAAGGATGCCAGAGACATGTGATTCCATGGAAGCTAAAGTTAAGCAGTGGTTTGAGCCAACCCATATGCATTCTGGGAATGGATTTTTGGGTCCTCTGAATGTACAGTATATAACCACTGAGTCACTTCCCCAGGCAGCAATTTTGTATGATTCTATCAGCCTGCCTGCCTTTTTGACTGAAATCTGTCTCATGAAGTCAGGTGTGGCATTTTCTGTGTGGAGTCCTACTGGCCCTTAACTGACCTAACCTAATGTCAGATTTCAGATTTGGGGATCAAGGGTGATCAGCTCACCTTGGCCATGGTATAAGGTGGAGAAACAAGGCAATGTTACAGTATCTTAAATTCCAATGACTTCTACCTCAGAATTGTTTCTTTAAATTCAGAATGGCATTAGCATTCCAGGCCACATTCTGCTCCGCAGCTGTTAGAAACAGGCACACCCTACAGCTGCATTTCTAACCCACATCTGTAGGACAGAAAACTCTTGGAAGCTATTTTAACCGCAGTCTTTGTACAATAAACAATAATTTGCTAAAATTCACACTGACTGTAATTGCTTTCAGAATGTGTTTGTGCATGTATGTGAACATGTACACAGACACACATACACACACACACTCATCCATTGGTCATTTAATCTTCATTTACTTAAACAGCAATGAAACAATTGTTCTAATAACTTTAAAGACAAGTCAACCCTTATTAATGCTTCCCAACTACCTTAGAAAATTTTGATTTGATCATTTTTGGAAGCACTACCGTCTGGGGGAAAACATGCATAAAACCATTTAGCATTTAGTTTATGAAAACGTGCATTTGCTGGAGCTGGAGAGATGGTGAGGTGGTAAATGCTTGCTGTCAAAGCATGGGGCTCTGACTTTGGATCCCAGTACCTATACTGGGCAGGTTGTATTAAACAGGTAACACACACACACCAGCTACATATCTCATAAGCATCTATAAAACAGCAAATGTATGTGCAGACCCAGTGCTGGGGAGGTATAGACAAGAGCCCCAACCTATAATTGGGGCTTGCTGGCTAGCCAGGCTAGATGTGAGCTCCAGGCCAATGAAATAGCATATCTCAAAATATAAGGTGGAGAGTGATGAAGACACCCAACATTGACCACTAGTATGTATGTATGTATGTATGATATCATCTTGATATCAGTCAGTAAGACGTGATCCCAGGAGAACCCCAACCTGCTCCCAGGTAGCAGGGGACACGTTTACAGTCCCACAACACACAGACCTGTATACAGGTTGAAAGGCCACCCATCTGGTTCTATTCGAGTCTAAATTTTGGAAGAACCAAGGTGATCTCATGACAGATATTGGATTTTAGATCAAGTTTCGATTGACTTTGATTGTCTCCATTTTGCTCATAAAATTACTAAGACACTGAGAGGAAGAGAAAGATAAACAAGATCAGTTTCGTCTGTATGCAAAATAAAAGTATGTAAGTAAGAAAAAAGATAAGAAGGACCAAAAAGGGACTGGAGAGATGGTTAAGAGGACTTACATCCCAGGTCTTACAGAGGACCTGGGTTCGGTTCCCAGCACCCATATCGGGTGATTGACAACCACCTGTCACTCCAGCTCTAGGTGCTCGCTCTCTCTCTCTCTCTCTCTCTCTCTCTCTCTCTCTCTCTCTCTCTCTCTCTCTCTCCCTCCCTCCCTCCCTCCCTCTCCCCCCCTCAATTTCTCTCATCTCCTTTCCTTTCCCCTTTCCCCATCCCCCCTCTCTCTCACATACACACACGTACATACACATGCCAATAAATAAAAATGAACAAATCAATTTTTGTTTTAAAGACTAAGTATTCAGAAAACAAGCCCGTATGTGGTTAATAGTGGTCCAAGAAGGTTCTAGAGAAGGAGTCAAAACCAGGGCTTAGGTTAGGGCAGTGGCTCTCAATCTTCCTAATGCTTCGACCCTTTCATACAGTTTCTCATGACCCCCCCCCCAACCAACCATAAAATTGTTTTGGTGGCTACTTCATAACCATAATTTTGCTATTGTTGCAAATTGTAAGAATCTGTGTGTTCCAATAGTCTCAGGCAACCCCTGTGAAAGGGTCCGGACCCACAGGTTGAGAACGGCTGGGTTGGAGGAGGGGCAGAATGGTACACATATTAAGAAAAGATGGCCTGGGGTAGGGAGGTGGCTCAGTAGGCAAGAGCACATGCTGTGCAGGCCTGGAAATACCTGGGGTTCCCTAGTCATCTAGCCCAGTCGAATCAAACAGCCGAAGCTATCTCCAGGTTCAGTGAGACCCAGCCTCGTGGGCATAAGGTAGAAAGCAATAGAGGAGGACGACCTATGTCCTGCTCTGGCCTCAGCATGCTATATGGTCAGGCATGCTCCACACACATACCAGATATGGGGTTGAGGGGGAGGCATTCCGAGCATGACCAAAGTCAGCAAGCACCCCCACCACAGCAAATGCTCTGCTCCCAGTAGCTGAACACTGACTGAAGCTACAGTCAATTTCCATGGACTCGGCCCACACAGCATGACCCTCTCATTAATCACAGCCAGGAGCAGGCTCAATGGAGTCAAGGCACAGCAGAAAATAAAGCTACAGCTGAGAGGTATGACCAATGGCCAGCTGCACCTGCCTCCGGGAGACTGCTGCCACACCCTCCTTCCTGAAGCAGCCAGTGACATTCTTGGACATGACAGAAACAGCTGAAATGGGGGGAGGGGGGATAACCCCAAGCAAAAAGAGAAGCCTTCCTTCCTCTAGTATGCAGCACCTGCCTCTCCCATGGTTACACAAAGCCACAAAGCGCTGGTGTTAAGTTGTCATGTAAGGAGGCTCTGGGTGATGTTAACGTGCCTTCCATTCACCACCAGCTAAATCCCACTTTAATTGGTTTGCCTCTTAATTGAAATAAGCGATTCACCAAAGAGGGCCAAGGAGCCCCCACCTTCAAGAACATAAGCTCCCCATAAGACCTGCCTGTTTGCTTTGCTATTCAATATTCAAGGATGAATCTGTAGGACTTAAGTGATGGTTTCCCCTTGGGATATGAGTATAAAAATGAAGTCCTTCTCACTTGGGAAATGTGGCTCTTACCAGCCCAGTCGCAGCCACCATTAGACTCTTCCAAAGCAACGTTAAGGTATGCCCTTCATAGATTTAGACAGGAGTGATAGTGTTTCTATTTAATCATCGACTCGGAGACAAAATCACGCAGCACCAACTTCAGCAGAAGAAGTGCTGTGCATTAAATCACTTCCGAAACTCCCTAAAGAGTAAGGCTCTGAGGTTTGGGATTGCAGGACAATTAAGTAACTATGAAAGAGAACCTGGTGCCATTTGATCAAACAATGCATTAATCCTAACATGCACTGTGTGTTCCTTTATCCGCTCTCCGGGAATGTTGACTTTTTCGGGTAAGTTTGATTTCTCCTTCCCGGGGAACAGACACACAGGTGCAGAGGAAGGATCCCTGGCATGTATCAGTGGAAGACAATGGAAGTGTGGCTGCCTGGGAAGGCTCTGATAAGGGCTCAGCTCCTCGAAGCAAAGAGAAAAATCCCAAGTGGCTTTAGTGAAGGGGTGCTTACTTTTCAAAGTTCAGCACCAATGCAAGGCATTTTTCTGAAGACATCCTACATTCCATATGTACCCCAAATTCATGAAGACACCCCAAATTCGCTAAGCCTGCTGCCAAGAGCAGGGCTAGGGTGTAGGATACTTAAGACTAGAGATCACTAAGCAATTAGCAGCACATCCAGGCCCTCGGGGGAGGTTTCTGAGAGTGAGTTTTCTAAGCTCTTTAGAAGTATTTATATACACCTAGCATGCCATTAATCATTCTTATCTGTTCATTAAAGCTGTCTCCCTCAGGACCTCAGCTGGCCAGTTCTTTCTTAGCTTGGTTCTTTTTTATCTATATACCCAAAGAGTGGCCTGTTTCTTATTTAAGACATATTTTGTCATTAAAATACTTCATCAGTTTGCACAGGTGTGTGCCACCAGTTATTAAATACACAGAGAGGACAGTCCTGGGAGGGTCTCTGTGGGTGGCTAAATGTGCTGTGAAAAAGCACAGTGTGTGTGTGCTTTCATGGATGAGAGACTTCGGAGCCACAGCCCACCTGTGACAATGCCTCTTGTCACCTCCTGTCCCCTACCAGAAAAAAAAAGAGTGCAATCTGAATTTACACTGTGGCCTAGCTCATCTAAAAATCAGAGAGAAATTAGACACTCGGACACTGTAACAAAGAAAAGCAGTCTGTATGAAATGTCATGTAGTTAGGTCCGGGACCATACCTCTGTCCGCGACTCTCCCAGGACCACATTCGGGCTTCTGCTGGTTCCTTGGTCCATCCATCCCAACACAGCTGGCAGGGAGACTCCCAGTAGGGCAAGATGTGGCCAGAAGCCTCCTGGTTTCATTTTGTCCAGTCTGTTGAGAGAACAACGAAAGCTCAGCAGGGAAAGCAGTGGGATGTCACAGCAAGTCACAGGGTGTTTGATGTTGCTCATGCAGAATCAGATCAACCTAAGGGGCTGGGCAGATGGTTTGAGACCTGGGTTGGAGCCCCAGACCCATGTAAAAAGCTGGAAGTGGCAGTGGGATTTGTATCTCTAATTCCAGCACTGTGATGGTGGAGACAGGCAAATCCCAGAGACTTAATGACCAGTCAGCACTACCTAATTGGTCAGCCATGGGCCAGTAAGAAAAACTCTCTCAAAAAATCAAGATGGCTGACTGGTGAGGAACCACACCCTAAGTTGAATTCTAGCTTCCACACACACATGCAACCACACACATGTACACCCAAGCACCCACATAAAGAAACAGATTAGTCTAAATATAAATATAACATATTGTACAAACCCTTCGATTTTGCTTGGGAGAAATGATAGCATTACTTCTAGGCCCATTTTACTGCCTCTAGAATGGGGAGTATGCTGAGAACCAAAAGCTGGCACCAGGCACACAGTCGAACTCTGAAAATGAAAGCTACTAGATAGTGTCCCACTTAAAATGCCACCAATCACCACATCTCTAAGGACAAGTAGGGTGAGTCAGCTGAGTCACATCTGTTAGGCACATCCATGCCCCAATTTCCTGAGAAAATTAGCATCTGGGGCTAAGCATGTGAAGCTTAGGAAATGCTGCAGAGGGCCTCGAGAGGTGACCGAGCGAGCGATGACACTCGCTGCTGAGCTTGACTGGCTAAGTCTAACCGCCCCGCCCCCCGCCCGCCCCAAAGCTGACTTCTGCAAGGTGTCTCACAATGGCAAACAAAACCCACACACATACATGCACTAAATAAATAAACACGTTTAAAGAAATGTTGATGATAACTGGGCAGTGGTGGCACACGCCTTTAATCCCAGCACTTGGGAGGCAGAGGCAGGTGGATTTCTGAGTTCGAGGCCAGCCTGGTCTACAGAGTGAGCTCCAGGACAGCCAGGGCTACACAGAGAAACCCTGTCTCAAAAAAAAAATACAACAACAAACAAACAAAAACAAACAAACAAAAAAGAAATGTTGATGAGTAACAACAGTAAGTGTGTAGCAACGTCTCTACATCTTATACGTTGGTTTGCAAAATGGTGAGCTTCAAAATAGCATCATAAGGTCTGGTATTTCGGTTTTTGCAGCAGAATCTAAGCAGCTGATGCCAGTGATCCCAATAACCTGGAAGTTGTTTCCCAAGACTCACTTGGTCCTCAAGTCCTAGACTAGAACAAAGGGACGAAAGATGACCAGAGACTAAGACATGCAAGGAGGGACACTGAGGCTCAGGTGTGAGCAGTGCTCGGGAAACCTCATGAGCTGATGTGTCATGCTGATGGAGGGAGGACAGACTGCTCTGAGTAGCTGCACTTTTTCATTTTTTTAAAGTGTGTGTGTGTGTGTGTGTGTGTGTGTGTGTGTGTGTGTGTGTTTGTGGGTTGTGGGGTGGTATGTTGGTGTGTGTTGTGATGGGGGCTGTATGCTGGCATATGTTTTGGGAGTCAGGGGACAACTTACAGTTCTGTCCCTCTATCATGTGGATCCTGGGGATCAATCTCGGGTCACTAGGCTTGGTGGCAGGCACCTTTACCTGCAGAGCCATCTCTCTGACCGACCTGTTTACTTTTTAAGTGTTCACTGTGAGTGTATGTTAGCCATCAATTTGATGGTATTTACTGGCAGGTTCTCCATGCCACATCTTGGCCTGGCCCACAGAGATGGAAACACATAGGCCTCTTCAGAGGCCAGCATTCCGGATGACCTGGCCTAGAGACTAGATTACAGCTGGCATTGATTCACACCTTGTAGCATGAGGGGTCCTGTCCCTATACTCAAGTAATAGCCTTAGATGACTCCTTCTCTGGACCTCAACCTTTCTAATGTGGGCTGCATCCTCAAAGAGGCTTAGGGAGTTGTATTTCCTCTTGGAGGGAGGGAGGAGTTGTTAAAATTTGGGCGATGGTAGAGTGTCATAAATAGTAAAATATAGAACCAAGAATTAATTAAGGATCAAATGCACAATGAATCCAAGGGGTCTCTGGCAATGCTTACAATGAAATGACCACATCATGGCAGCCTTGGCTCTGAGCACACAAGACTTTGCCTCACACTATCTGACACACATGACTAACAGTGCCTGCAACACCTTGGCTCAGATCCAAAAGGACTGCAAGCTCCAAACCACAGTGTTCCACTGAGCATACAAAGTTTTTCTGCTCCTATGGAAACATAATGGTTTTATTACAGAAGACAAAGTCTCTTAATATTTTCCTACCGTCATTCCTCAGCATGTTAAGTATCAAATGAGTATATGTATTTGGATGGTATTGTGTAAGAATGTTTGATTTTTAAAATTGCTATTTGAGTTGCTGGCTGGGATTTCGTAAAACTTGTTAAAAGAATTTTGGCTTGGGAGCAGGACAGAATTTCCAACTGTTTCCTGAAATGGTCCTGAGCACCCTTCTGCCATTTTGTATTATGTATTTATGTGGCACAGTGTTCAATACTGACAATTATGAAATCAAAATATTAATCAGCTCCGAGTAACACCAAAGATGCTCTTCCTCCTGCAGTATCAAATATATGCCAAAATTTAATTCCTCGTGCACATCCATCTCACGGGTATGCAAATTTACTTTTCATCTTTAACAAATAGTAGAAGTGCATGCATACTAAAGGATTGTTTTAAAATAAATTTCTTAGGGGCTGGAGACATGGCTCCGTGGTTAAAAGCGTGTACTGCTTCTGTAGAGGATCTGCGTTTGCTATTCCTGGCAGCTTGCTCTCAACTGCCTGTAACTCAGGCTCCAGGGGGGTCTGGTGTCTCAGGCCTGGGGTAGGGTGGGAGGCACCTGCTCTCTAGAATACAAATACTTTAAAATAATACTTAAATCTTTCAGAGTAAAGGTCCTTAAGATTTATTGTCAGTAAAGACCTGATCTGTATATCTAATTTACGTAAGAGGTGCAAAGGGATCCGGAGTACGGACAGTTTAGGAATCTCTGACCTAGACAAGGGCTGTCACTCAGTCATTAGTGACCACAGCCACCGAACAAAGCCACTTGGGCTATATGCCTGCATCCCCACGTGTGAGACAGATGCCCACTAGGAAGAAGAGACAGAGTGAAGTGTGGGACACCACACACTGGCTTATGAAATGACAATGTCAACAGGGATAGTTATCTTGTAGAGAAGGTCTCCTGAAAACCCCCCCACCCCCATTTCTCTGATTCTTTCTTCAGCCATTTATTTTTTTTTTTGACCTCCATTGATGCAAAGATGAGCTGAGGGGAGCAGTCCAGGTGGCCAGTGACTATCATCACAAGGTCACCATCTCTGTACCTGATGTGCATTTTGCATAGTGTGGCTTCAGCTGCTACTTGTGAGAGGTCTGTGATAGGAACCCCCCCCCCATGCAGGGCTGAAAAAGAATATTTCCCACAATGCAACCTCTCTGTCTTGTTTTTTTAATAAGCTTCATATTCTCCATGAATTCTCCTCTTTTGAACCTGGAGCTGAGTTCCAGAGACTGCAGATGGCAGCTCTTGGACTTTGGCATATTTTAAGAGCTAACTTTAGTAATCTGAGCTAGAATGAGAAAGACGATGCTTTCTATTCTTTTTTAAATTTGCTGATAACTTAGTCCATTAACAAATAATGCTTGTGAGGTATGTGCCTGTATTTGAAGGTCTGCTTACTTCCTTTGTCATGCCTCCTTTCCCAAACCCACTACAAATATAGAGATAATCAAAATTCACCCTACTTAATGTACAGCTGTCAACTCCCGGAATTATGAAATATGCAAGCCACGAAATCTCACACTTTACTTTCAATTTGCCTAGTAATCTAAGACCAATTATGTCTGGTGTTTTATTATTAATGGATAGTATCAAAATAAAATCCATTCATTTCAATTATTGTCTTGGCAAGCACCGTGTAGCTTCATTTAAGAAGTAGGCCCAGAGGATGAGCATTAAGCCGTCTGGATTCTGAGAGGCCTCTCAGGACATTCTGACCCCAGCACCAGCCTTGGTAGCTAGGGCTGGTACCGGTCTTTATCCAGTTTGCATTGAGATTCCCTATTAAGACCTTATTTGAAGGCAGGGAGACACACACGTGAGCCAGACCAACTGCTTAAATAAGCCTTCGCAGCTTCTTTATAAAATGCAGCTCAGTTTGGCCACCACTAGCTGATTTCATTTACACCATGGATATGTCTTGGATGTCATTTTATTCACTGGGTGATTGACAATTCATTACATCTAGAGCAGCAACAGCCTAAAAATTTTCAACTTGAGTTTTATGACAATTCAGTCAATAAAAAGAAGAATTAATATTGGGTCTAAATCAATTTTGATGATCTGTCTAATAACCAAATAGAGACTCTCTATTTGGTTAACACTTACATAGCAATTACTATGTGTCAGATACTATTCAATCTGCTTTACAGCCAAGCCTCATCTCCATGCAGAAGGCAGTGACTATCCTCCTTCCCCATCTGATGACAAGAGGAGGCAGGGTCACAGGGAGGGTAAGTACCCTGCCAAAGCTACATGGCATGTAAATCAGCAGGTGGGTGGTTCTGTTATGTCCTGTCCATCAATACCTCCTCACCCTTGCCTATATGTAATCTTCATAGGCAGTTCTTTTTTATATGACCCAGTTGATCTACACAAGGCAAACTAGGAGGGAGGCCCTGAACCCGGAGTCCCTTCCTGCCCCTGAAAGATACCCAGAGTCAGCCTCCTTTGCTTGTCAAGGCTCTGATCATGGCCAAGGATTTCAGACCAAGGGGAAAGAGCCAAGCTGTTACCCTTCTGTACCTGCTCCCAGAGTGGGTGCAACTTGGCACACTCTCCAAGAGAAATCACACAGATTTCTAGGAGGTAAGGATGCTCCTCCAACTCCAGGGGGCACAAGTCACTTTGAGGAAGTCAATCTGTTATTGAATTCATTGAAGCTCCAATTTAAATCACCTTGCTGGCCTTTACAGGGCTGGGGATGAGCTCTTCATAAGGTTGCAGATTCTGACCATCAACCAAGGCCTCATTCAGAGATTACGTTTCATTCATTGTATGTTTTGTTGATTCCTGGCCAGATCCCAAGCACTGGTTACATCTCCACCAGGTTAGAGTCCCTCAGGCCTCCTATAAGGAGCTGAGACAGTGTCATCTTCCAAACAACTCAGGGCATCATCACTTGGCGGGATAAACATCTTAGTTTGAAGAGAGGCACTTCACCTTTTTCTTTGGTCCCCATCTGGTCCTCAACGCTCTCTCACAACCAGGAGACCTAGGTGCTGCCATCCTACCTCCTGTAGATTTAGTAAGTCAGTGAAGATTTGGAACCAAGCCACTGCATAGACCTAGACTCTCCCCCAGCATCTCACGTCCCGGATGCCTGTCTGCTTTCTTACCCTCGGATCTGCATCCTCTTCCAGATCCCGTTTGTGCTTGTCAGTGTTATAGCCTCTCTGTGCAAACCTCAGGACTTGCGCTGTAAAATAGGCTTGTGTCTGTGCTCTCTTCCTGTGCTTAAAATTATAGTTATGACAAGCTAGCGTGATGCAACATTCCAAATGCCAAGTTGCTTTTTGAAGAAAGTTGAAAAGCCATGACTAAAAATGTAAGTTATTAGGGAAAGACTAAACCTAATATGAATTCATTTAAAAAAATAAAAGTCTGCCCCATCCCAGAGACCACAAACCAACATGTAAACTGTGCAGGATCAGTGGCCAGACTTACACAGGTAATGCGCTTAAGGCAAGTCTTGTCTATTCCTGTAACCAAACCTTTCAGGATGTGTGGGAATGCTAGCCGCTGGGTACACTGCTCATCCATCAGCTTTCTCTTTCTCTCTTGACCTCTTTTCCAGAACACGAGACCATTACCAGGCCAGTCACTATGGATTAGTCACACACAAATGGCTTAGAAATTATAGAGATGACTTGGTAAAGCCTCTAAGAGAGCAATCATGTCTGGGACCCTGGAGGCACCTGCATTTCCAAACATCTGCTTGGTACTTGAATCGGACTATATTTTACACCATGCCCTGTTGACAGTCAACCAGTCAAATGGAGAGCCCCAGAGCCCTGTCAACCTCTTTGGTGTATCTGCCTGACGTTGGGGGGCGGTGGGGGTGGGGAGGGACCACACCAAGCTCAACCTGAAACCAGTGACTACATCATAATTTCTGCTGAAAGGTTTAGAATCTAGTTTTGATTTGTCTGTGTTTTAGGAAAAAGAAAAAGCATGTCGAATTTCCCCAAATAACCCTTAAAATTACAACCTGGAGAAGATAAGCATGTATCAAGCTAACTGCAGCATAATATAATTAAGTGGAATTGCATTTTCTATGTTTTTATTACATTTATTTGTGTGTATGTGTATGTGCGTGCACGTGTATGTGTGCGTGCATGTGCCTGTGCATGTGCGTGTGCGTGTGTGTGTGTGTAAAAGTGAGAGAACAGCTGGCAGAAGTCTGTTTTCTCCTTTCACATGTGAATCTTGGGGCTCAAACTCAAGCCTGATAGCACGTGCCTTTACCCCCTGAGCCATCTCACCAGCCCTAAGTTGAATTTTCTATTGATTATGATCTATATTTCCCAACAATTGATGAATTGAATACCTAAATAATTCCATGTGCAATGTGTAAATTGATAACATTCATCTTGGAACTGAAGTTTTACACATTCACCTATGTCTTCTATCACCCTTATCTGTCCAACCTTCAGATAATCCCTCTTAAATATGTCCTTTAAACTGTGGTTTTCCCATTATATTTGACGTTCCATGTCTTAGTGTTATTCAGTAAGAGTTGAAACACTTCAAGAGAGATGCTCTCTTGAAATACCTAATTTCATCATGTTTGAAAAAAACAGTAACTACACATAAGCAAGAAGGGTGGGGGGTTGGGGAGACTTGAAGAGAAAAGATACCTCCAGAGATAGTGTAGACACTTAGGACAGGTTTGTCAAATCTTAACCATTCAATACCAGTCCCTGAAACAGACTATTAAGTCAAACAGAAGATCACCACATGAGGTCACAGTAAATAAACAGGTCCTCTAAGTCCTCAGCAGAAGGAAACACATGGTGAGTGACATAATTAGGAATGTTAATACATCATATCCAATGGACTCTTTCCTTGGATGACCTTCAGTTCAGGCTGAAGTCTTTCTGGGAAGATGGAGGTGTTGGGCCCCATGATGGGAGGAAGAAAGTCAGCATTCAGCTGATGGTGGCAGAATGACCTGGGCCTGAGGTCCCTTCTCACACAACTGAAACAGGAAGTCACTGGGTTCTGCAAGGCATAGGGGTTCAAGAGTTTGCTGGAGAAGTTCTGGGGCTCTGATACTACACAAGTCCTAGTCACTCCCCCACCTGTCTGCTTTCCACACCAATGTCCACGCCAGAGCCTATCTTCAGAGTCAGGGGGACAGGAACAGACCCTGGCCAGTGCCAGGGATGAGAACAGACTGTTAAAATTCTCCCTTGCTTCACCAGTGGCTGGTGGGTAGGAATATAACTTGGGGGTTTTCTGGGAAAGTCCTAACGTCTTCTTCATGCCCCCCTTTTCCTCCTTAGAAAATGCCAAGGGGTGTTGTTCTCTGTACGTTTTTGACTAGCAATTACCCCATTTCTGTGTAAGGCATATAAAGAGGAAGGGGTAGGTCTGGGTACCTCGAAGCGGGTGAGGGTACCTAGTATAATTCTTGGAGCTCAGGCTTGCAACTGATTTACTAAGACAACACACCAAAGCTCCTGGCGCTGTTTTTCACTCATGGAAACCTCGATGGAAGCGACACCTAGAGGGGAGCGGAGGGGAGACTACCGAAGCGCAATTCGTCAGTGTCGAGAGACAGTTATCTGGAGGGAAGTCCTCTGGGCAGTGCAAGATGGACCAGCTCTGGGAGAAAATGCAGACCTGGTTGGGGGAGGGGGGAAAGCAACTCCCAGAGAACTCTGAGCTGACCAAAGGACAGCATAGATGCTCGCCAAATTCGGGGCACCACGAGCTCTACCGACTGCTGCCAGTCAGTTTCTTCCCTTGCAAGAGTTTCAGGACAGGAAGTCCTCAGGTGGCAGGCATGGGGGAAGCCAAGTGGGACATGGCTTTGTCAGCTCTAGAGTGCTCAAAGCCTCGTGCTGCAGTGGTACCCAAACTCCAGGCGACATGCACCCCAAGAGCAGCGCTCTGCCTGCGTTTCTCAGGCCCCCTCTGAAACTTGGAAATGGTCTCTCTTCCTTCGGTTGGGCAAAGAGGGGTCGAAGTCAGTCAGCACAGTTGCTCCTAGTACCGATCCCACCGCCCACCCCCCAACCTAAATGTCCTCAGGACAAACTGCTCCCTAGTGACTTCCCAGTGGGTTACAGCTGCTGCTTACTGGCAACAATTGTGGCCTCTCAAGATGAAAGCCACAGGGTCCCCAGAGCAGGGTTCTGCCCGGATGCCCTCTTCTTAAGCTCCTTACACCAAAGGCCATAGGATAATGAGGGCCAGGAGAGGCGCAGCTTTATCTTTTGGCTGCGACAAGGGAACGCAAGTTTCCCCGCAAAGCGGAGGGGAAGAAGGTTCAGAGGATGCCCGCCCCGCACTCTAGATCCCGCCAAGGGCACGGATCTGAGCCAGGGTCTGTCGCTTAGGTTTGACTGAGGCCATCCGGGGGGTTCAGAGCCCAAGCGCGGCGCCTGCAGGGTCTCAGTGCGGATCGCGAGCTTCGGGCTCAGCCAGAGCAGTTCTGCGTGGCGCCCCGCGCGCCTATAAGGATCGCTCCATTCCCCACGGCTGATCCCCGGGTGTCAAACCCCATGTACCCCAGCTTCAGCCCCCAGTCCTAGCGCATCCAGGGTGGCCCTGCCGAGCCCCGGCCCTGTGGTCCCGTGCCCATGGCCAGGCGCGCAAACTTGGCTCTCCAGGCGTGGGTAGTGAGAACCAGAGAACGCCCGCACCGGGCCCTGCAGCGAGCTGCGGAGCTGCGGGCGTCGGGACCCCGGCGGAGAGCAGCGGGGAGAGCTGGCGGCGGTGGCACGACTCGGACACCCGCATCTGCTCCGTAGCTGCGACTCGCTTACCTACGGCGGCCGGGGCCGAGGGAAAGACCAGGTGGCCGGACTCGGGTGGAAGGGAGGGAGCGCCCCGTGGCGGCGACAGAGGCGGCGACCCGGACCCCGCGTCCTCGGCTGGGTCGTCTCCGGCTGTCGGCTGATTCCCCGGCGTGCTAGAGACAGTCCGAGCTCCAGCTCTCTGAGCCTCCGCCGCCCGCCGCTGTGCCACCGCTGCCGCGGCTGCCCTATTTCTGCCGCCGGGACCGGAGCCCGTGACGTCACCCTCCGGGCCCCGCCTGCCCAATCGCCGCCACCTGTGCTCGCCGCCCGCCCGCTTGCGGGTCAGACCCCGCGGCAGGTGTAGAGCTGCCCGGCGCGCACGCAGAGCGCGAGGATTCCCTGTGCCCTGCACCTCCTGGGCCGGCCAGCTCTCTTTCCCCTGGCTCCCAGGAAGCTCAGCAGGTGCCAGCCCCCTGCCGCTGTTTTCCTACTCTCCCCTCCTCTCCTCTAAGCTCTTTTCCGGGCCAGCCTCCCCCAAGGTTGTGCTTTGCTTAAAAGCGCAGGATTGTTCTCAATCAGCGGCCATTTCTCCTGAAGCCTTACGGGGTCGGTACATTGCACCGAAAGAGATGTCCCTGAAGCAAAATTCTGGGGAACACTCCTCCCTGCATTGAGAACCAACTACCTGTGAAAGAGCAAAGTTTTCTTTACTCTCGACTATAGACGCTTACAAGATTCCCAGGTGACATTTGCCAAGCCTGACCAGGCTGAGCCGGGAACGTGTCTTGTTCCTAAAACAAGACATTTTCCTCTCCTGGGCCTTAGGACCGGGGCTTCCCGGCTTTTCCAACTCTCTCCCACCTCCACAGCTTTTCGTATGTGCTCAGCTAAGTTGCAAACACCTTCATCACTTTCGACCTAACCTCACACTGCACAGGCCCTGCCTCCTGCTGTGCGGCTGTGGACCTTCTGAGGCTTTCTGTCCTGCCCATGCCTTTCGGGTCTCTCCTGATTTGCAGGAGGGCGCAACGGGACTTTCCTGAAGATAAAATTAGTTAAATAGAAAAGAAAGTGTGGAAATAGTAAAGGGCTGGTAGAGTCTGTCCTTCCTTTGGGCCCCTCTGGGTTGATTCTAGGAGATACCTCAGTGAGTGAGCCGATACAGCCTTTCTTGCTAGGATCTAGTCCTCCTTCCACCACTGTCCGCAGACTGCTAAAACTCAGACCCGGTTGTAATTGCTTCTCAGCTGCAAAAAGCCGAGGTGACTTCTAGGTCATAGTTAGCTGTGACTTCGCCTGTGAGCACCAAGATTTGCACTCAGATATAAAAAGGCAACTGTATTCTCTATGCCCTGGGGCTGTGGCCAGAGTGATACTCTCTGCTATTTGACCATGATGTCTGCCAACGCCATCCAGGAATGAATTCCCAAGGCTGGCTGGAGGCTGATTCCCCGAATAAATCTGGAATCCAGGAGGCGAGGCGCAATTTCCATCTTAAGAGAAAAAGAGTGTCCCTAACAGGTGGCAGGGAGCACAGAAGTGATGTCTCGCCCCCCTCTGAACTTGCATACCCAGTCTACAGATAAGGCTAAACCACAGAGCTAGCTCTCCAGGCTAAAGTGGAGAGAAAGGCAGAGCCTTCTTTTCTAAGCACCAAGTCGCTGAGGCAGCCCAGTGGTCATAGTGCAAGATTCCAGGCAGGAGAGTGGTGTTTTGTTTTTTTTGTTTGTTTGTTTTGTAACTAGCGGTCACATATAAGTCAAAGCCTGCAGACTGACCAAGACCAGAAATAGCGATGTTTAATGTTCTGAATAACGTTGGGCTTCTTCATGCTTCCCAAGGAAGGAGAAGGAGAATGAAACTGCAGTAAAACAGATGTTCGGATTACTCCCCAAGAGCTGATGCTGGCCTCCACGGTGAGCCGTTGTGACCACTGAATGGAAAAAACAGAGTGGGCTAGCAAGTCACCTTGGAATAAGAGAAGGTGACATGGGAAGGTTGGAGTCGGACAAGCCTCCTAGAGGCGGCTTCAGGTGCCACACTCTGATGCCTCTTCCAATTGCTTTGTGCTTTCCCCTTCCGGTGTATCCCTTTGTCTTACTTGCACACCCCAGGTTGGGAAGGAAGCTAGATTTCCCACAGAGACTTTCGGAATTTGCTTGCATCTTTGTTTCAGAACTTGCAAGCACACCGCTTCTCCTTAGCTAACTAGGATTCTTGGGAAAGTTTTGTTGCTATGTTTTTTAAGGTAAATTTTGTATTTTGTATAATTCAGTGTGTTTGGGGTGGAAGGACTCTGAACATAAATTGTATTAGTGCACTAGCTCAGCTATACAGATTCAGAAACATAAACGGAAGTGATTAATATACTTCTTTCTACTCTATGGGGTCTAGAAGTTTAACCATCCCTTGTTTTGTTAGGTTTTGAGACAGGTTCTCACTATGTAGCCCAGACTAACAGACTTTTTTATTTTTTTACTTTTCCAGTGTTTTTATTTATTTATTTATTTAGGCATGCATGCATGCATGCATATGTGGGAGCTGTACGTGTATGTGCAGGTGCCCAAGGAAGCCAGAAGAGGGCATCAGGTCCCCTGGGGAGCTAGAGTTACAAGTGGTTGTGAGCCACCAGACATGGCCCCTAGGAATCAGACTCTGTAAGAACAATGCAGAGGACCTGGGTTCAATTCTCAGCAACCACATGGTGGCTCACTGTCACCTGCAACTCCAGTTCCAGGAAGAAACACACTCTTCCAGTCTCCAGGTCCTCTGGAAGAGCAGTCAGTGTGCTCTTAACCACTGAGCCAACTCTCTAGCCCTGGAGGGGAGAAAGTTCCAAGACCACTTTCTATCTAAAATGCCCATGCCTTTATCATACTAGTTATAAGGTCTCCAACTCAGAACAAATGGCTAACTGAGGTGCCTATTTAGCTTATCAAAAATGACACTGGCTGGCAGGCCCTCAGCAAGTGCCTGTTACAGAGTTATCCTGGCTGGCATACCCTGCCCCTACCCTCAACCACTCCAGCCTTTGAGCAACACCTCCCTTCCCCCAGTTTCTCTTCCCTCTATGACCCAACCATTTCAGCCATGTGGCGTCTTGGCCACTTGGCTCTTGATTCTACTCTCTTCCTCTCTTGTCCCCATTATACCCCAACCCCCCATCCTACACCCCTCCTTCATGGCCTGGTTCAGCCTGCTGGTCTGGTTCAGTCTGGACCCTTCCAGATGCTTCTGGCTGTTTTCTCCCTCATATCTACAATGAACCTCCCTCTCCACTGTGCCTGGGAGCGAGCGGTCATGTCCTCACTTTTTCATTTCCTGGTCTTTATAGAAGTTGGTATCAAATTGAATCTTTGCTGTGAAAAGATCCCTGATGTCAAAGCCTCCCAAGTCTAGTGTTAACACTGATGCATTAAACAATCATTTATGGAATCATGCAGAGGCAGGGGGTGTGAGCTAGGAATAGAACATCTAAATGAAAAATTACACTTGCAAATGTGTGTGTGTGTGTGTGTGTGTGTGTATGTGTGTATGTGTGTTATGTGGTCTGGGGCTATGTGTGAGTGTATATGTATGAGTGTATATGTGTAAGTGTGTGTTTATGTATATGGTATGTGTGTGGTGTTTGTATATGTATATGTATGTGTGAGTATATGTATATTGTATGTGTGTGGTGTGTGTATGTATGTGTGGTATGTATGAGTGTGTGTGTGTGAGTGTGCATATATATGGTATGTTGTGGGGGGGTGTGAGTGTGGATGTGTGATGTGTATATGTGAGTGTATGTGTGGTATGAGTTTGTGTGGGTGTGAGTGTATGTGTGGTACGTGTAAGTTGTGTATGTGTGTGTGTGTGTGTGTGTGTGTGTGTACATAGTGCAGAGGTTCACTGTTGAGTGTCTTGTCATTTTCCACCTTAGTTTTTGAGACAGGACCTTTCACAGAATGTGGAACTTGTCACTTCCATTCTGTTAAGTAAACATCAAATCTCCAGGATCCACCCATCTCTGTCTCCCAGCGCAAAGCAAGCTTCAGGTCTCTGTGCTTTGTGTTTCTATGGGTGCTGGGGTTAAAACTCAGTTCCATGCCTGTGCAGGAGGCCTTCGGCGAACCGAGCCCTCTCTCCCACCCCAGATGGCTGCTTTAATCTAGAGTGGAACGAAGGTAAAGATGAGACTCGGCCAGAGACAGGTGGATTATTGTCCTCAATCACATTTCAAGGCTAATGAAGAAGCCACTGGGTAAAGGAAAGATTTCAGTTCAGAAGTCAGGATGAGTGAAAAGGTGTAATGATGGAAAGGAACTGTGGTAAGTAAACAATGAAGGAAGGCGAATAAGGCCATCATGGGTACTAAACCATAGAGGGAGATGGACAAGGAAGCCCTTCTCCATGACTCTGCTCTAGAGACAAAGCCCCATCGGCTCCCAGGGGAGAGATCTATGGCACCAGGAACCCAAGAAAGGCTCTGTGGAGAGGAGGAGACTTATTACTCCTATTACTTATTACTCTTAGAATTCAGGGCCCATTGTATTTTAAAATCAGAATGAAACTATCATACTTCCATGCAACTAAGTATCACAGCCTGCTGAGGTCAGGAGAGGAGAACAGAAGAGCCCAGAAGGAAAGCAAAGGACAGACGGCCAACTGCCATTTTAAAAATGGAGATATGGACTCAAGTGTTTGCCACTAATATCGTTCTCCTCATTAAAGCATTAGCACCTACTAGTTGCCCTTTATGCCTTGTTAGGGGGCAGCAGTGGAGAAAGTTCTGCCTTTTCAGGGGCTTAAAGCAGAAAGCTGAGTAGCTAGGGGTGGGTGAGAGAGCATCTAGCAGCAGCCCATTTAGACAGAGGCCCAGAACCAGGATGGGGAATGGACTCGATATCAGCTGGACCAGAGTGACTTAGCCACAGACCCGACTGGAGATGTTGGCAAGGGCCTGCGGTTTATACAGACTTGAGTTCTGATTGCAGGTGTCATGGGGCAGTGGATGCTTTTGAACAAGAAAATGGCATGACTTATGGTATATTTTTAAAAAAAACACTGTTCTAGCTCAGTATAGATGAGGATAGAGCAGATGTTGGCAGATAAGAAAATGGCCAGATATTAGCTGTTAAGAGAGTCAAAGTCCTGTCTAGTACCATTGCCATTATTAGCATCACACTAGTATATAATATATATAAAAATAAGCATCATAATTATACATAGACTCCAGCCCTAAACCTAAACCCCAACCATAACTCTAAACCCCAACCCAGGCCTAACCTTCAACACTAACTTTAATCCCAATGCTTTCTCTGGCCTCCTACACCCTACCCCCAAACACTATCTAACTCTAATCCTACAATAACTTTAACTCTAAATACTAACTCTAACTCTAGCCATAAACTACATCTTCACTCACCCTAACCCTTAACTTTAACTCTCACACTAAACCCTACTCCAAAATACTAACTTTAACGATAACACCTATGCCTAACCAAAACCACTGACTGGCTGGAAAATGGCAGAACTAGATCTAACCTGGTCCCTTGAGGTCACTACGGCCATTCTGCGTCCAGTACAAACTCTAGCCAACACATGTCTCAGAATCCAACTCCTTCAAATAGGTAAGGTCTGTGGAAAGCCTATTTCTTTTGTCCTCCTCATCACAAACCCTTGTCATGAAAGAGAACCCAAGCCTGTAATCTTGAAGAGCCCTGGTAGACTCGAAATTTAAAAATGGCTTTGAGCAGAGTTGCAATGAAAGACAGTTGCAAGTCACATATGGTCAGGCAAGACTAATGTGTGCACACGTGTCTGTTGCCGACTCAAGATTCTTTCCTCTAGTCTTTCCTGCCTGTATAGTATGTCACTCCTGTTTAGAGGCTCACTGTCAGGACCATCCTAAACATTCATGGTAATTGGTCAATCAAAGTGCTGGGGGCGGGGGCAGCGTTAGCCAAGGAATGGTGATTGGTCAATCAAAGTGCTGGGGGCAGGGACAGCGTTAGCCAAGGAGACCAAGGAGAAACCCCTGGGGTGGAGGGTAAAGAGAATCCCAGAAAGACTGATGCTTCTCTTCTGGATACCATCATTAGTCATGAGGGTCTCGTGTACTCATGGCTACCACCGTGTGCTCTTGAGAGCAGCTATGCTGCCCCATGGAGGACGGACGAGGAAGGACAGAGGTCTTGAGTAAGCCACTGATCGAACCGACTTGGAAGCTTAGGACTTAGGTTTCTCCTGGTTCCTAACTCAGTTGCACTAGAGGCTTCTCACTGCAAGTTGTAGGACAACATATCACACACGAAGCCAAGGTATAAAGTAATTTGACTGACGACAAAGTGCAGTATGGGAGGCATTCCTATTTTGCATGTGAGAGTGTGCTCTACCATTCTTTGACAAGGTCTCCTTGCAGGGCAAAGGTCAAAGATTTTGCATGTCCACCCAGCATTCAGATTATAGCAGTTTTCCATTATAGGGAATATATAATCAGCCAGGACCCTCTAGTTCCTAATTGCACCAAGTAAAGACAGTGGGTACACAGCAAGTGACTTGATGGGATGTTTAAAGCTGGCAAATGCGTGTGCACACACCAGCCTTGCCCGACCATATGTGACTTGCAAACGCCTTTCACTACAACCCCACTCAAAACCATTTTTTATAATAATCCTGCCATTTTGGTGTAGTACGCACCCAGAAGACGGGTCTGTTGTTTTCAACTAAGTCTTTCAGGGTATTACACAAGCTACTGTGTCCTAAAGTTTGCTTTAGTGCAATCAGGAATAATAGCCATAAGATGAATGTTACCGTCACATTGTGTTTTTGTATACTCTTCAATAGTGAATAGACAATGGTTTCTGTCAAAGTCTATGAGGAAAGTGTAGCTTTCTGACCAATACGCTGAGAGGCGAGAGCACAGCAAAGAGAAAGCACTGATACAGCATAAATCGTGAGCAAAAATGATCTTCCAAAAATTGACGTCTGGAACTGGGCCTGGCACACGGCTCACCTGGCAACATGCTTGCACCTCAGATACAAAGCCTCAGTTGGCCCCCGGCACCACATAAACCCAGCAGACACTCAGGACATCAGACAGTCAAGGTCATCCTCAACCACATATCAAGTTCAAGGCTAGCCTGGGACACAAGAGACCCGGCTTCAAAGCAACATAAATTAAGATCAAAATGTCTAGATTTGTACACTTAAAATACTACTGGTTTATTTTTATAATTTCTATGTTTAATTTATAAATGACAGGAAGGGAAAGATTCCGGGCCACCATTTACAAGTGCTCTGCAAATGTCACATTGTAGGTGTGGATAAAGGCTTTATTCTCAGATGTAAATCCAAATTGGATGTAATTGTCACCCTATTTTCTTTCTTTTTTAACGCTGTTTTTGAAGTACCAGAGGCATCCTGAGGGTCCATATGAGGATTCTTATCAGACAACGCAATTCGCAGATTGGCAACAGTAATTCTGAAGCAACATTGTAGCTTGTCATCTTTACACCCTTAATTATCTCGTATTTCATCGTTGGGTTCCTTATGTTTCTCATCTTTAAACACAGTCTATTATGGGCACAAATCAAACATCTATGACTAAGAAGAAAAACAATTTAGCATCCTAACCATCTCAAACAGCTCATGCTTTTCAGCTAAAAAAGACAACCGGAGCAAAGGATGCACGCGCAGCCTCGCCTGACCTCGCTGACTGACCCTGCGGACCCTACCACACTCCCACAGGCCTACAGTCTCTTACTACACACGAATTAAATCTTACATGATTACTTGTTGATTCTTTATAAAAGTGGGTTTTTTTTTTTATTTTAAATTTCATGTACATCTGAGTATGTGTGTATGTGCATGAGTTCAGGTGCCTGCAGAGACCGGAAAAGGACATCAGATCCCCTGGAACTGGAGTTACAAGCAGTTCCGAGCCATTCAGTGTGGATGCTAGGAACTGAACTTAGGTCCTCTGCAAGAGCTATGTGGACTCTGAACGTCTGGGCTCTCTTTCAAGTCCCCACTTACAGTGTGTGTGTGTGTGTGTGTGCAAAGGTGCTCACGATTGAGTACATGGGTGGAGGCCAGAGAGAGGTGTTAAATGTCTTCCTCTATGGCAACAGTTCTCAACCTGTGGCTCATGACCCCTTTGCCCAGTCTAATGACCCTTTCACAGGGGTCACCTAAAGCCATGAGAAAACATGAATATTTATGATTTATAACAGTAACAAAATTACAGTTCTGAAGTAGACAAAGCACGTTCCCCATGTTCACCACAACACGAGGAACTATATTAAAGGGTCACAGCACTAGGAAGGTTGAGAACAGCTCCTCTATGGCTCTCTGCCTTATTATTTTGAGACAGGGTCTCTCACTGAGCCTGGACTTCCCCATTGGGCTACCCTTCCTGGCCAGTGAGGCCCCAGCATCCACCTGCCTCTGCCTCCCAGCACAGGGAGCAGACCCAGGGCCACAGCAGATGTTGGCAGGGGTTGGGGATCTGACTTCGAGCTTTCCTGCTTGTTCTGTAGCCACATTAGAAACCTCTCCAGCCCTTCATAGTCTCAAGCAATGACACTAACGTGCCCTGTGTACTCTTCACTTCATCTCATCTTCTACTAGCATCTTGTAAAACCATGTGCAACATCTCAACGAGGATCCTGACCTTGACAAGAGCTTTGCTATCATAAGAATTTCTCATGTGGACACACCCCCTTTTTCTCTGTCCTTTCTATCCCCAAACTTGAAAAATAAGTAATCTTATTTCTATTATTTTCTCATCTTGAGACTACTATAAAAAAATAATAATTGCCGGCTGGAGAGATGGCTCAGCGGTTCAGAGCACTGACTGCTCTTCCAGAGGACCTGAGTTCAATTCCCAGCAAACACATGGTGCCTCACAACCATCTGTAATGGAATCTGATGCCCTCTTCTGGAGAGTGAAGATAGCCACAGTGTACTTACATAAAAAAATAAATAAGTCTTAAAAACAATTGCAATACGTGACTTTGGAAGTCAGCTTTACCCTACCTGGTGTAAGTGCCCAGGCTCATCTAAGGGATCCCATGTGTCAACAGCTGGTTGCTTTGTGTCACAAAGTAGCATCTCCTGGTGTGGATGTTCCACATTTGTTTAACCACCTAGATTGTTTCTACATTGAGACTATTAGGAATAAAGTTGCCGTAAACACTTTTATGTGAATATAAATTTTCTTTTTTTCTGGGACAAATGCTGACAAATGCAACTGCTAGTTGGTACAATAATTTTATGTTTAATTTTTTAATGACCAATTTTAAATAATAGTGTTTCTGAGAGAGAGAGAGAGAGAGAGAGAGAGAGAGAGAGAGAGAGAGAGAGAGAGAACTGGCTAAACGCTAAACTATCTTTCAGAATGACTTCACCATTTTCCATTAGCACCAGCCAAGCATAACTGTTTCCATGACTCCGCAGAGTCACCCACATTTTATAACTGTATTTCCTCAGTCATGATAGGTATACAGTGATAGTCCATTGTAGTCTAAATTTGCATTTATTTAATTGGTAATGAGGATTACATCATTTTTAAAATTGTGTGTGACAGAGAGAAAGAGAGAGGGAGACATAGGGAGTGAGAGAGAGAAGAAGGAAGAGGAAGAAGAGGAAGGAGGAGGAGGAAGAGGAGGAGGAGAAGGAGAAGGAGAAGGAGAAGAAGAAGAAGAAGAAGAAGAAGAAGAAGAAGAAGAAGAAGAAGAAGAAGAAGAAGAAGAAGAAGAAGAAGAAGTCACACTTGTGCCAAGGCCCTGACAGTCAGGAACAATCTTAGGTATGTGTCTTTACCTTCCTGTTTATTTGAGACAAGGTCTCTTGTTCCCTGCTGTGCATACCAAGCTGGCTGGCCAAGAGTTTCCAGGGGTCCTCTTGTCTCTCCCTGCAATCTCACCTTAGGAACACTAAGATTATTAGAGACACACTTTTTCCATGGTTTCTAGGAATGAGAACTAAAGTCCTCACCCTTCATTGCCCTCTAAGCCAGCTCCACGGCCCCAACCTTTTGTTATGTTAACTATATCACTTTCTTTGGTGAAATGTCTCTTCATAACTTTTTAACCATTTTCTATGTAGTGAATACCAGCCTGGAACTCCTGGCAATCCTCCTGCCTCAAGCTTCTAAGTATTGGAATCACAAATATGAGCCATTATACTCACTTTTGACCATTTTATAAATGGGTTTCTAGAAAATCTTTTGAGCTTTGAGAGCTCTTACACATCCCAGAAACTAGTCTTTGATTGGCATGTGGGTCTCAAGTGTTTTCTTCTCATCTGTAGCTTGCTTATTCTTCACTTGAACAAGTCTTTTGTAGGACAAATGATTTCATGTTGACACAAATTTATCAACATGGCATGAATTTCTCTTTTTTTTTTTCTGACTCAACGATACCAAAGATTCTGTCCCATTTTCTTAAAAAATAGATTTAGGAGTTTCATACCTTACAGTTAAATCTGTAAACTCTCAAGACTGCTACATTCCCTAAACCTAAGTATCCTAGCCCAGGCTCTCAGGGAGCTAGGAAAAGGAAACAAAATGTACTTCCTAGAACAGAAAGCAAGGTAGCGCTGGTTCTGATCAACATCACTGCACAGGCCCAAATCACAGCCAGTACAAGTATTCTGATCAAAGCCAAACTTGCTAACAAGTCCAGGTGTGTGACAGAGGAGCCAGTGATGTACATGGTGACAAGATGCAGGCTTCCCTCATGTCATTTTGTGGAGGACACTCTTGAGTGATGGTGTGCATGCTGAGGTCAGAGGACAACCTCAGGTGTCAGTCCTTGATCTCCACCTCGTTTGACAGAGGGTCTCTTGTTCTTCAATGCTGCAGATACAAGGCCAGCTGTCCCACAAGCCTCGGGGTGATTTTGTAGGCATGCTGGGATGACAGACACACACTCACATACTACCGCATCCAGATTTACCTGGGTTCTAGGCGTCTGTACTTTTGTCTGCATGCTTTCATGGCAAGTATGTTTACCCTCTATCTTAGTTAGGGTTTTACTGCTGTGAACAGATACCATGACCCAGGCAATTCTTATAAGGACAACATTTAGTTGGGGCTTGCTTACAGGTTCAGAGGGTCAGTCCATTATCATCAAAGTGGGAGCACGGCAGTATCCAGGCAGGCATGGTGCAGGAGGAGCTGAGAGTTCTACATCTTCATCCGAGGGCTGTTAGGTGAATACTCTTGTCCAAGCAGCTAGGATGAAGGCCTTAAAGCCCACACCCACAGTGACACACCTACTCCAACAGGGCCACACTTTCTAATCGTGCCACTCCCTGGGCTGAGCACATACAAACCATCACACCCACTGAGCCATCTTCTCAGACCCTCACATGTAATTCACTAAGGTTTTTTACCTTGATGATGCATGAAATTCTTCCCCACAGTGGAGCTGTCCCTACCCTCATGCCAGCTTGCAGCAGGACGTGCTCTTACTAGCCCTGGTCACAGAGTCTCCTGGAGGAGTGTCATTCATGGGCATACACATCCAGTTACTCCTGCACATCAAACACATTTCCATCCTGCCTCCTCACTGGCACACCTTGATGAGCTACTCCACAACCTTCAGGATGGGATGTGGTTGCTAGGATAGCAAAATCAGCTGCTCTGGGGGACACCTTGTACCTAATTTCAAAATAAGGTCAGAGTTGATCTGTAATTACCTCAGAGTACTCCTGGCTTCAAGACCCGTTGCTGAGGCGTGGAAAAAGAGTCAGCGTGTTCATATGAGGAGAAGTGCTAACCGGGGACCACTGGCCTGATTCATTTCACAGCTGCAGTCTTCTTTGATTTCTTTGTAATTTTCTACACTACTGCTTTCAATTTGATACTGTCTGGGCCTGGGATGACAATGCGAATGGGATAACAGATGATGAACTTAAAATACTGAACACAATCCCACTCGGCCTGCATGTACGTCCAATCAATATGTCACTCGGAAGAAGGAACCATTGGCCGCTGGGCAGAGTTGGGAATGCAAAATGTCACAGGATTCCACGTGCATTTCTTATGTACTTAGGAGCTGTCACTGAAGCTGCCTCACAGCTCGAGAGGGGAAACCGGGCTTGTTGTTTCATAATTGGCTGTCTTAGACAAATGAATCAGAGGTCCACGAAGAGTACTGGAAGAGCCTTCATGCAGTATTCCTTGCTCTACCCAGCAGGGGTGCTGTGTACTGTTGCAGGTTATACACTGTGCACAGTTCCCATCGTTCACATGTTGCTACAATACCTGCAAGAGTTATGGAATCGTTACCACAACACACTTCAGCTATGTTGCTGATTAGCCCAAACTGAGTATTCCTAAGGGCTTGTGGAATGTCACAAAATAGGTCACGAAGATTCAACCACACAGCACTCATGTCAATAGCCTGAAAGATCTATGTACAGATTGTGAATTACTAATACAGTTAGTTTTCTGTCGATGGGCTCAGGAGTGTAAGAAACCATTCTGTTTATTCAGTAAAAGCATTATGTCCAGTATAGGTGAATCTGTGTGTGTGTGTGTGTGTGTGTATGCTTGCCCATTAACAAGCAATATTTGAAATTATTAAAACACTGTAAACCTGACAACGTTTTTTATCATCTTATTATTTGCATATGCATGTTGTAGAGGATGTGGAAGATGGAAGGTAGTTCTCTCTTTCCATCACAGGTTCTGAGGATCAAACTCAGGTGTGTCAGGCTTGCACGGCAAATGCTTTTATCCACTGAGCTATCTTGCCAGCTCCTAACAAATTCTCTAAACATGATCTTTCTATGCTGATAGACATAGGAGTATGCAGGAAGACAACTTACTGAAATGTAAGATTTTAGGGCCTGCTGGGACAGCTGGACTACATTTCAATCCCCAGGACCCACGTCGTGGAAGGAGAGAACTAACTCCCACTATTGTCCCGAGACACATACATGGACACATACAGAAACATAAAATAAATTAAACCAAGAGGAAGAAAGCACTGTCTTCTAAAGAAGACAGTGGCCAAAAAGGTTCTTCTGCACTCTCACCATTAATGTGGGGCAAGTGGGAGCACAGGGAGGATGGGGGTCAAGGAAGATGGACTCACAGCAAAGCCAAGCACGATACCCAGACCTCCCCATGGGCAGCAATGACTACTGTGGTGGTGTTTTCTCACAAGGATGGTTCTGCTGGGTGAGCTTGACCATTGTTTTGCCAAACAGTATCAAAACCTTATTCTTCAGCCATCTGGTACTTCTGTAAGCTGCCAGTCTCTTCAACTGAACTCTCCATTTCTTTTTCCAAGTATATCTTGAGTACTGAGTGAAGATTTTTTTTTCTTAGTTTTTAATTATGTGTGCCTGAGGCAGGGAGGTATATAAGCATACAAGTGCAGTTGCCCTAGAAGGCCAGAAGACAGGGATGGAGCCTTTGGAGCTAGAGTTACAGGTCATGAGCCACTGAAAACCTGCCTCAGGTTCGCTGTAGGAGAGGTATGCATCTTACTCACAGGGCCTCTTGCGCAGCCTTTCTTTTTCTTTTTAATGAGCTGCATCAGTCTGGAAAAACAAAATTCACGATACAGGATCCTTGGTTTCATTGTTCGATTTCGTAAATAACCCACAATTCTGAAGATGAGATCCTCCTAGCCATGATTCAAGAGCGCGATTCATACCTTCAGAGCTCAGATTTTCAGAACTCAAAAGAAGACTGCATGCTGGAGCTTACAGAGTCAATGCACAGCAGCCCTTAGTCCTGCTGAAGGATCACAGCCATCTCTACTCAGCACAACCTGTTCAGAGGATTATGCACAAACATTTTACTACAGTGTGCCTCGTCGTCTCATAAAATGGAGAATAAAACAAGAAATTAAAATGGTGATATTTACAAGAAGAATGCTTAGTGGAATCGAAATGAGGAAGTCACTGGAACGCCACAGGGAGAGAGTCTTTACCTTGGCTTTGCTACCTGGGGGACATAAGCCTGTGAGGCTGGCATTCAGTTGTGAAGCCTAAAAGCAAACGGAAGCCTGAGAATGAGATTCCAGAATCATTTAGAACTTGGAAATTGCAATCACCTTTGAAGATGTATGTCTGCTACCACTTTTGCATATTTAACTTTTGAACATCTTTTTAGACATGTATTGTACGAACATAGGAGCTTGCCCACTGATTCCAAAGCAGAATAAGAAGGGAAAAAGGAGTGTATAGGCTTGAATCCTGCAAGCATATATGTATATATTTCATGTAGTCATTGAAAGAAAGTTCTAGGCACATCTCCTGCAAACTAAAAAGTTGTTAACTCAGTGGGTTGAGATGGTACAGGAATTTCTCTCATTATTTCACACAGCCTGATTGCTTGAAGTTTTGCAATGAGAAAGATTTACATACTGTTATAATCATCAAAAATCTTAAAGGTGTATTTGTATTGTGAAGGGTAGAGTATCCTTGGTTCTTTAGAGATTTTTCAAGATCTAGGAATCATAGAATGGGGAGTGGAACAGGAGAGGTTCACTCTTTCCTGGCTCATCTTTCAAGGGCTTTTCCTTGTCCACTTGGCATGTCCCTTGGTGTCATCCAGGGGTTACCTAGCTGTGTGGTCTGGAGTTTTTCATACCTCCCCTCTGGACTGTTTGCCTCCATCCCTGATATTAGGGAGTGTATCAGTTACTTTCCTCTTTGCTGTGATCAAATACCCAACAAGAAGCAACTCAAGAAAAGAAGTGTTTACTCTGTCTCACAGTTCGAAGGGATACAGTCTATGGTGACATTACAGTTTGAAGTGGTAGAGTCTATGGTGGCAAGGAAGGAATGCTGAAAGAGCCAGAGGTGGCTGTCACACTGCTTATGTTTCCAGGAAGTAGAGACCAGGCAGGAAGTGGGGACAGACATTCAAACCTCAAAGCTCCAAAGACATCTCCAGTGACATATTTCCTCTGGCAAGTCTCCATCTCCTAAAGCTCCCACAACCTTCCAAAACAGAACCACCAATGGAGGGGGGTGGGGGGGCGGCAAGTGTTTAAACACAGGAGCCTGTGGGAGCCATTTCATATCCAAACCACCAGAACAGACAGCACACACTCTTGTGGTGGTCTTCTACAGTTCTTCCCAGTGGACACAGAGCTCTGCCCATAACCCAAATCAAAGCACACTGTCCATCCTAGACTGAGGCTCTTCCTAGGCAACAATTAAGTTGTCTTAACAATTAAGTGCCTTAGCAGACACTGCCTGATGTCACATGGTGTGACCAAGTCATATCATCCTCCTTCATCACATGGAATTCTGCCCAAAGGAAACACAAGCCACCAAGATAATGAGGAATGGGGTGGGGAATGGGGAACAGGATAAACAGCACTGTCCCCAACATCAGAAGGACACAGGCAAGGGCTAGGCAGTGACTCAGGAAGAAGGCACAAGGGCAGGATGAAACTGGTCTTATTTTAGTGTTTTGTTTTTGTTTGTTTGCTTGTTTGTTTTTGTGGGGGTGGAAACTCAGCCTTTCAAACATTTCTTTGTTCTTTCAGGAAACAAAGAAAGACCAGCTCAGCAAGAGAGAAAGCATTCCTGGAACTGGAAACATACTCAGTGCTAGCAAAGGCATGCTTATAGGAGAAGAACCTACATCCAGTTTACTAAACCAGCATAATTCCTAACAACAACCTATAGACATTTGTCCTTATACCAACAGGTAAGCTTGGTCTTCATGCTCATCAGAGAAACATCTCTTTGCTACAGATAGAAACCGCTACAGAAAACTACATCCAATCAAAGCAGAGTGGTGTAGCTCAGTCCCAATGGATGAGATGTATCTACAAACCTGTCCCCACCCAAGGCTCTGGGAGCATTATGGAAGAAGTGTCAGGTAGATTGTAAGGGCCAGAGGGTTAGGAAGTTTGCTGAGAGATTATGTCTCCTGGTAGTATCAATAGCTATTGCCATAAAGTCTCACCAACGTGAACACCCAAACTGAACAAAGATGACAGCAAGGGACATGCCAAGGTGGACAGGGAAAAGCCCCTGAGGCCTTAGCCCTACACAAGGACCTATAGGCAACTGAGGAAGACAGGGAACAGGAGGTGTGGTCCTCCCCAGTAAAGAGCTCACCAATAACTTATCCAGTGCCAAATGGTCAGCCCTGAAAACATACATACAAGTAACGTTACACAGACTGAACACGCTATATTTAGGAATGCATATATATAAACATATACATTATATATACATATATATGTATATGTATATATGTATATGCAATGACAATTAATGAACAAAGATACCATGGACAGCAGTGGAGTGAAGAGGAGTACACAGGAGGGTTTGAAGAGAGGAAAGGGAAGGCAGAAATGACTTAATTCCATTATAATCTCAAAAACAACATTTAGAAAGGCATTCCTAAATTCCAGAGGCTATCAAAATAGAATGGTGGTGGGAAAGAGTTAAAGTTATGTGAAATGTGTGCTTCTTGCTGGACCAGCATGCAAGGAAAAAAAAAAAAGCTTCATTGCACTTGCAAGCCTGAACATCCAGCGATCTGCAATCTGTGCTTTCAGCCTGAGTGGTCCTTCTGGTCACCAGAGTTCAAGTTTGCAGCTGTGCTTAGAAAGACCATTCTAATTCTCATCCCTTCCTTTGTTCCACTTGTAAGGAAAGAGTGAAAGTTCTCCTTTTTTCTTCTTAACCCCATGGCAGAGGTAGGGACTGAACCATGAAACTAGTCACAGAATTAAAGTTCTTGCTGTGACAACCCTTCCCTGGTCCTTGTTAATGTCTTAGTGGCCTTTGGCCCCCCACTCTCTCTCTAAAAGGCTTCTCCTCCCTCCATTGTGTGGCCTCTGCACTCTCAGAGCCCTTTAAGGGAGGCTGGCAGTGGTGGGGGACAGGGCCCCCCAGAACAATAACAGCAATGCAGCAGCATGCAAGCATCCAGTTCTATTCTTGATGAGAAGGTTCCTGACGGCTCAGAATAATGGACCACTATGAACCAATTTAAGGTTTTTCTACCAACTCATCTACTCATTGGTGGGGACATCTTAGGGAGAGGGAAGGATATGGAAAGAGCAGAACAAGTCTGTAGGCATCATGGTCTTCCAGGCAAGTTGGATAAGAAGTAGACTACAGGTATCACTTAGAAATTCAGCTGCCAAGCAAGGGTTGATGGGTATGGAGTATGAAAGTATGAGTCTAGCAGGACACCAAGATGCAAGGCTGGCATTAGTGGGTGGGCATAACACTGTTTATTGTGATGAGGTGGGTAGAGGTAAGAGACAACAGGAAGGTATCATGTCTGGAAGTATTCCTCCCCCCCCCACCCGCCACCTTTACACGGCCTCAATTTTCCAATGTAGAAAAAACTGTGCACTTCTGTTTGAAGGTCTGAAGGACAAGTATCTTGGCTTTTGAAAAATGGTTCCAGGGACTACTGATTCCCTAGATTTATTTAATCCTTCAGGCACCACACACAGTACAGTGCAACCCATCACAGCCTAGAAAGAGCCAACGGGAATAAGATCTTCTAAAAGAGAAATTTGTCCTGAGCCCTAGGCTGCAGGAAGAGGGGTCCACTGTAAGTCAGGGTTTCTGTTGCCTGAGATCTGAGATAATGACTTCTCAATGTCATGGTCATCTCCGTACCATGGTCTCGACACTGCTGGACACACGGTGAGACATACAGAAAGGCGATGGTTGGATATCTGAACTACCAGTCACCTGCCAAACACTTCACTAAAATTTCTATTCTACTTCAGTGTCGTCTCACTGAATTGACTTCTCTTCTATAACAAAAGGGGGGTGGGCAGTGCTGGAATAATGGCTCAGTGGTTCTGAGCAGGCATGCCTCTTGCAGAGGACTTGAGTTCAGTCCCAACCAGGTGGCTCACACTACCTGGAACTCATGCTCTAGGGGATCTGACACCCTATCTGAACTCCATGGTCACTTGCACTCAGCTGTGCCTACTCACATGGAGACACACATATGTATAAACAGCTTAAAATGATAAAAATAAATCTAAAATAGAAGAAGGCCCTAGAAAAGGCTAGGATGCCCACAGTGTATACCACAAACACCCCACATCTTGCTACAGCCCAAGATACCTATAAACTCAGCCCAATACAAAGCCATACACTCAATTAAAACATTTTTCATGTTTTTGTGATTTATTTTGAGTAAGTTGACTGGGTGTCTTGTAGATGACAACATCATGTCACAATGTCAAGAGAATGGACCTTTCTGGCACTGTAGAACTTCCTCAACTACCCAGAATACCCTTCCATCTCCAAAATAGAGATCAGAAAGCCTGTGATGACAGAACCCAGACAAAGTCCGTCAGACAACTCCAAACTCTCATGTGCCTAGCTAATGGGTGATTTTTCTGAGGAAAGTATCAGAAGAATCACCCTCCTGTCCTGTAGGGTGCTTCCTTGTTCCTACCTAGGATGCAGGGCAGTTAAAAGAGGAGCAGGGGAGTAAAGGTCACACAGAGTCATGAGCTGTAAGTTAAGTGCTGATGTATCTTCTTATCAGAAAGTCAGAGTTCCATTCACACCAGACTCTCTCTGCCTTCCCAGAAAAGTTTACATACTCTCTTAGTTTAGTCCAAATGACCTGGATAACCAGCGACTCCAACTCACAAAAGGTGAGCAGCAATTACTAGCAAGGGAAAAGAAATAATTCTAGAGTCAGCACATGCTATCAGGTGGCAACTGACAGCATGGGAACTAAGGACGTGATAAGCAGAAAGAATTGGAAAAGTGTGAGGCCAGACAGTGTCTGGGCAAATATTGTCATTCAGCACAATAGTCCAAGGGGCTGGCATTAAATTATTGCATGGTTTGATAAATGTTGCCCAGCACTGGGTGAGGAGGGGTGTCCTCTGCCAATATTTCCAAGGTAAACTACTCCTGGGCTACCCCATACCTAACCCTCAGCAGGAGAAGCCACATCAGCTGATGAGAGTGGGCATTTATCAGCTATGTAAGGAACACATAGCACAATTTTGAGCCTGAGAAGAATGTCAGCAAGTGGCCTCCTGAGCCAGAGGATACTCATAAGATGGACAGTAATACTCTTCAGTCAACAAGAGTGACTTGGAATTTAGTGCAGACTTGCAGAAAGAAGAGAAGAAAGGGGACAGGAAGAGAGGAGGAGAGAAGAGGGGAGAGGAAAGAGGAGGGGAAGGAGGAGGGGAAGGGAGAGGAGAGAGGAGGGGAAAGGAGAAGGGAGGGAGAGAAGGAGAAGAGAAGAGAAGAGAAGAGAAGAGAAGAGAAGAGAAGAGAAGAGAAGGGAGAGGAGAGGAGAGGAGAGAAGGAGGGGGAAGGGAGGGAAGGGGAAGGGAGGGGAAGAAGTAAAGGGGAGGGGAGGGAAGGGGAGGGGAGGGAAAAGGGAGGGGAGGGAAAGGGGAGGGAGGGACAGGGAGGAAGAGAGAGGAAAAAAGGGAGGAGAGACTTTATTTCCTAGAAGAACCAAGTTCACGGTAAAGTAAGCACAGTCTATGAATTTCCCACATGTATAGCCTCTCTGCTATGAAGCAGAGTGGTATGCCTGATGCAATAGATGAACCTTCAGTAAAACAGTCATCAGTTAAAACTCACAGATGACATTAGGGTTTGTTCTTGGTTCTTTAGGAGAGGGGAACATAGTAAGTTACATCTACTACTGTAGTACTAGACAGTTAGTTCTCCCTCCATCCTCTGTGCCTGTCTCTTGGTCACTTCTTTGCCTCTGCTTCTCTCACTGTCCCTCTCCTCGGCTTGGAATGCCACAGTACCCAGCTTCTCTGCTGACTGTTCTCACACAACAGTGCACATCTACCTGTTCACGACTCAGTAGTACTTTGATGTTCAGTCCCGAATAGTACTCACTTTCGGGATGTACCACAGTTTATCCATTCACCTATAAAAGAACATTTTGGTTGTTTCTAAAATTTTGCCAATTATGAATAAACCTTCTATACATATCCATGTATAGACCCAAGTTTTTCTCTTTTGAATTAATATAAAGGAGTGTGATTGCTGGATCATATGTTGAAGAATGTGTTTAGCCAAGAAAACAAAGTATGTGTGTTTTTGTGAGAAGCCCCCAGTCCATTCTCCAAAGTGGCTGTACTGTTTTGTATTCCTGTCGGTGAGGGATCAGGGTTCTGGGTGCCCCATGCACTCACTGGTCTTGGTGGTGTGGCTCACTGGGGGGTGGTGCTGCGGTTCCAGCAATCTGAAATGTGCAGTCATGTGCCACTGTTCCAATTTGTGTTCCTCAGACGACATCATACGCAGAGCGTCTTTCACTTGCATGTTTTCCAGATGTTCCTCTCTTGGGTGAGAGTCTGTGTCCTGATTGGTGGATCTGGAGCTTTCCTCGTGCTTAGGTAAGAGCCTTACATTTATCTGAGCACTTACCGTTCCCCAACACACAGCTTATCTTCACTCTCTCGGCAGCATTGCTGGCAGGGAGAATACTCTCATGTTGATGTGCCTCGCTGGCGGTGACTTAAACCATGCTCTCCTTGTTCCTATGGTACCTGCCCAGCTTGTAGTTTTACCTCGGGTCATTCTCCCATAACTGCCTGACTTCTGCTGGGCCTTATCTCCTAACTGTGAGGTCCACCATGAAATCACCAGTGAAATAGCCTCCTAACAGTTAACGCTTAAACATTTAATTTTTCCAGCATGGTTTGTTGTGAAAACTATTTTTGCTCCACTGCAGTATATTTATTTGCTTCCTTGCCAAAGCAATTAACCACAATTAGTCGGCTCTCTAGCGTCTGTTCTGGATTCTGCTACAAGTTGATGTGTTTTTTCACAAAATTCTCAGTTACTATAGATTTATAGACAGTCTTAAAGAGGTCATCCTCTGACCTTCTTGTCTTTCAAGTTTGGACTGGCTATTGTGGGTCTGTTGGCTCTCCATAAGAAGAATCAGTTTGTTGACACCCACAAAATACCTTCTACACACTTAGTCTTGAGGAACTGACTTCTTGACAATAATCTCTCTCTCTCTCTCTCTCTCTCTCTCTCTCTCTCTCTCTCTCTCTCTCTCTCTCTCTCTCTCTCCTCCCCTCTCCCTTCCCCCCTCTATGTCTATCTGTCTTTCTTTCTGAGATAGTCCCACTACAAAGAGCCCCTGGCTGCCCTGGGCTCACTATGCAGACCAGGGGAGCCTTGAACTCACAGAGATCCACTTGTCTCTGCTTCCCAAGTGCTGGGATTGAAGATTTACACCACCATACCTGGCCTTTAGTGAGCCTTTTAAGTCATAAATAGGTGTGGATTTTCTCAGATACTTTTATTCCATTGATTTGATCAGGCGTTTTTATCCTCTTTAATCTATTCATGGGATAAACTTTATTAACTGATCTTTTAAAAGTTTACTATGTCTTACATATCTGGTCCAAATCCCACTTGATCATGGAGTGTATGTCTTTATACATTTTCTGACTTGATTTGCTAAGATCTTGTTGGGGATTTTTGCCTCCAAGGATATGTGAGTGACACTGGCCTGGAATTTTCTTGCCTGGTTTGGCTATTAAGCTAGTCTCATGGACGTATTCACTCTGCCTCCATTCTTAAAGAGATTTGAGAGAATTTGATGTAACTCTTCCTTAAATGTTTGTAGAATCACCAGTGAAGCCATTTAGGCCTGATTCTTTTTCAATTTTAAAAGATGATTAATTATTGATTTAACTTTAATGAATATAGGCCCACTCAGATTGTCCACTACTTCGGTGAGTCTTGATAGGTTGTGTTTACAAAAGATTGAACCACTGCACGTTGGTTACAGATTATGTGGGCAGAGTTCTTTATAGTGTTCTTTAAGTTTACTTATCCTCCATGCAACTGGAGTGACATCCTCTGTTTAAATTATAATATTAGTAATTGGTACCTTTTTTCTTTTTCCCAGTTAGCTTGGCTGAATGCTTATTGATTTTATTAGTATTTTGAAAAGGACCAGATTTTGGTTTCATTGATTTTTCTCTCTATTGATTTCTTGTTCCCAACCTTATTGACTCCTGCTGTAATTTCTTATTGCTTCCTTTCTTCTATGTTCTATGGACATAACAGTCTAATTCTTCTGGCTTCCCAAGGTGGAAATTTATGTCACCAATCTTAAATCTTTCTTCTTTCTAACTCAGCACATAGGTTTCTTGCTAGGCTCTGCTTTCAGTATATTCTATACATTTTAAATAATTTGCATATTTATATATGTATTATGTGTGTGTGGGTGCATGTATCCATGTGCATGCATAGGAGTCAGAGTCTATTACTGAACCTGAAGCTTGCCAATTTTTGGCTAGGCTGGTGTCCAGCAAGTCCCAGTGATTGTCCAATGTCTAATGTCCCTCCCTGTCTCTGGGGATTATCAGCCTACATATACGGCTATACTCTGCTCTCTCTCTCTCTCTCTCTCTCTCTCTCTCTCTCTCTCTCTCTGTGTGTGTGTGTGTGTGTGTGTGTGTGTGTGTGTGGTGGGAGGAGCTCTGGGGATCTAAACTCAGGTCCTCACCCTTGTGCCACAAGCACTCTTACCCACCGAACCTTCTCCTCAGAATAATTTTAATACTTTTTTGAGACTGGCTCTCATTAGGTAGCCCAGACTAGCCTTGAACTCACAATTTTCCTGCTTCAGCTTGCTAAGTGACAAAAGTCACTTATACTCACCCCCTCTTTTAGAAGTCTTGTTCTTATTATAAATTTGTCCACATTCTGAGGTCATCTGTCCATGTTGGGAGGCATTTCACAGATGCAGGAAATGTTCTCTGTGGAAGTGTTCATTCCTGTGTAGCTGAATGCTGCCTTAGACTTCAGACAGAACCAGACACAGATAACCACCTACATGTGTACTCATGCCACAGAGCATGGCAGGCTGAGCTAGGCCGATTGCACTCCAGGTCCCTTTAATGATGACATGCCCTAAGACCCTCCTGAGGGGGCACTCAGATAAAGTGGGGCGCAGTAACTCTAAACTCCTGTAATGGCTTATGGTAATATTGATGGTAGCCCTCATAAGTCACCTAGGAGATGACCCTGAGTCTTGTATCTTAATGGTGTTCTTAGTTAACTGAGGAGGGAAGACCCACTCTAAATGTGGGCAGCAGCATCCTCCAGTCTGGGGTCCTGGATTGGAGGAAACAGAGAAAGTGATCTGAGCAGGAGCATCCATCTCTCCCTGCTTCCTGACTGTGGAGTCAACATGACCAGCTGCCTCAGCTCCTGCCACCATGCCCTCCTCCCCCTCCACAAGAGACCAAATCTTCCTTCACTCTCCCTCTCTCCCTCTTCCCTCCCTTCCTTTTTCCCTTCCTCCTCACTCCCTCCTCCTCCTCCTCCTCCTCCTCCTCCTCCTCCTCCTTCTTCTTCTTCTTCTTCTTCTTCTTCTCTCTCTCTCTCTCTCTCCCTCCCTCCCTCCCTCCTTCCCTTCCTCCCTCCCTGCCTTCAGTTGCTTTCAGTTGAGATACTTTGTTGCAGCGATGAGAAAACTTACTAATGCCACCATTTCCCCAGCTCAAATTCATCACCACCCTGCCTCGAAGACCTCTGCACTCACCATATGTGTTTCTTAAGGCCGTGTTTCCTCAGAGGATGAACTTTCTGAATGGACACACTACAAGGACTCCAGACAAGCTAGAGACCTCCATGGAATCACAAACACTTTGGGTCACAAGGAGGCATCCCATTAGAACACCAGCTGGGGAAATCTGTGCTGTAGGAACATGGTCCTCCCTGCCCCACCTCAGGCCCCTGCCTAGAATCTTCTTTTTGCTTCTCAGGATTAACTCTTCTGCATATTGGGCAGGAAATGAGTTCCTTGCTGTTTATTGTGGTCAAATCCATCAATGAAGTCAATACAGCAGGAAAGGCCAGAGAAGCTGACGTCTCTTTATTAATTCATGAGGAGCTTCGCAGTCCACTACTGTCCACACCGAGATTGATGGAAGCAGAGAGAGAAACGCAAGTTAAATTATGTCTCTGATAACTTCTGCTTAACTGGACTGTCAACAACCAAGGAGATTAAACATCTGTGATTTATCCCCATGTTAATCTCAATAAACACACGCACACAGACTCAGGCACTCACGCACACTCGTGCACACCAGCTAATGAGAGACTACATCCCGAGCAGGGCTCTAACAGTTTGCGCTGCGGAATCAGAGAAAGGCCAGAGCCGACAGGACATAACAGGAGGCTCATTATCTGTTTCTTTCAGTCCTTCAGCCCTCCACTCATCTGTTCATTTAATCTTTCCTCACCAGCTTCCAGCCTTGCTATAAAAAGCCTTGTGCTAGACCAGAGGAGGATTCTGGGAGACATAAAGTTTGCCGGTTTCTACCAGAGAGTCTGGCAATAATTAATTTAAATGTGTATTTCAAGCAGTTTCTGCTCTGCCTCTCACAGGCCCAGTAACCTTATGCAAACTGGTTCCTTTATCCAATCTCTTATCCCCATGAGTAAGTGACGAGCACAAGGTGGCTTCATAGCAGCCACCACTTACTGACACTTGCATGCACTGGGCCTGACAAGAGAACTGTCTATAGACTATTAATACCACACCCCTGTGAGGGAAGTGTGATCAACTTGTTCTTAAGATTTATTTATTTATTTATTTATTTATTTATTTATTATATATACTGTATTCTGCCTGCATATATGCCTATATGCCAGAAGAGGGTGCCAGATCTCATTATAGATGGTTGTGAGCCACCATGTAGTTGCTGGGAGTTGAACTCAGGACTTCTGGAAGAGCAGACAGTGTTCTCAACCTCTGAGGCATCTCTCTAGTCTCTCCTTTGCTATTCTTAAAGTGTGTGTGTGTGTGTGTGTGTGTGTGTGTGTGTACATGTGTGTGTTCATGTGTGTGTACATGTTTGAGTACAATGCCCACAGAGGCCTGAAGAAGAGAGCATCAGATACTCTGGACTTGTAGTTACAAGTAGTTATGAGCCCTGGGAACCAAACTTGGATCCTTTGCAAGAGTAGACTGTCCTTGTAACCAGTGAGCCATTTTTGCAGCCTCCAAAATTGTTTTTGTTACATCCTTGCCATCCAAGGCTCAAAGACAATGTACAATCTGCCCAAAATGTACAGGCCACAAACTAGGGATCTAAGCCCATGTGGTAGAACTGCAGAGCCCTGTTCCTAAAGACTGCCTCAGACTAAGGCCAGGCATCGCATGCTGATGTCATAGAAACTAGATGCTCTTACAAGTCTCTGGACTGCTCTGGGACCCCAAGGCTACTGCTGGTGATTCCTAGTGTTCCAGGGAATGGCTTGCCACCACCCTATGCAATGTTTTCTTGACATCCTTACTCCTGGGAGTTTCTTCTCCTGGCACTAGTCCTATGGAAGAAATGTCTTCTATTCTGACCTTTCAGGCTCCCATGGCTGAGCGCAGAGCTATAGAGATAGCATGTGATGGTACAATGAGTAAAAAGGACATGTGAACATCATGATATATGTGCACCATGATATATGTGCAAACACTGTGATATATGTGCACCATGATATAGGTGCACCACATTGTGATATATGTGCACCATTGATATTTGTGCACCGTGATATATGTGCACCATAATATATGTGTAGTGTGATGTATGTGCACAGGACCCTAAGAGTTCAAGCCCTTCTCACTGGAACAAAGGTCCCAAAGATGGGGCACACTGTGGCCTTGGGAGGACTGTCTTGTGTTGCTTGGGATTCTATCTGGGCAGAAGCTGATGATCTTTCTCTCTTCTGTTGGCTTCAACCTTCTCATGCCATGATGTACCCACAAGCTGATGTCTGGGCTGCTGGCTTAAACCCAAGCTAAAAACCAGTCAGCAGCAACAGTCTCCATCAGAGGCTCCAATTTCTTCCAACATAATATGACTCAAATTAGATGCAGGATCTTCCCCAATCCCCACACACACCTACCTATTTCCTCCTGTGTCTTTCAACTCCCCATTTGCATGGGAAGCAGGTGGCAGGCCTTGGGATCTTGCTACTTGGTACCTCATCTCCATTCCCTCCCTCTCCTTCCCCACAGTGGACACCTAGGTTACCCCTGTACTTCTTGTCTAAGCCAGAACCTCCAACAGAGTTCCTGCCTCCAGACTCTAAACTTCCTGGCTATCTTGTTAGTCAATGGGAGACATGCAGTAAGAGGAAACTACAAGGGTCCTTAAGTGATGTTAGCTAAGAGTTATTAGCTGAACCAATGTCCCTGATGATGTGTCATGAGGCAGGCCGCATGCTAGAAGCTACGGGAAGGGGGTGGTAACTTCACCGTGCTGCAATGCTCACACACCAAGGGACACATTCAGAAAGACAAAGAAGGAACAGACAGGACTGAATGTCAGTGTGCTCAGTATAGGGGAAGGCAAGGGGAAAGAACAATGAGAATCAAGGCCAAGGCCTATCTTAGCTGAGATGTTCAGGGATTGTGGGATAACATCTACTACGCCCTAAGAACACAAAGGCCAGATTCTAAGTGCATTGTATTTATTCCTATGTATAACTGCCATAGTAACCCGCTGGAGTAGACGATCAGTCTCACTCTGAAGACGAGAAAGTTGAGCATAGGAGGGAATCCAGGCTCACAAAGGAGCCAGGCTTCTTATGTAGGCAATTTGATTCCACAAATTGGTGGTGAGGTACCAAGCAACAAGATACCTGCTTCCCATGTAGATGGGGAGTGGAAAGAAACAGAAGGAAATAGGTGTGTGTGGGGGGGAGGGGTTTGGTGAAGTGTTGCTACTACTGGGGCAAGCTACCTGCCCCAGGAGATGATACTGAAGTTGAAGGGTCGTGGGAGGGGAGCAACTTAGTGGCTTCCTCCTGAAGTTGGTAGCTTCCTGTAGCCGGCAGCTTATGTGAAAGGGTAGATCTCAGGAAGCCGTGGAAAGGGAGTGAGGAAGTGAGACAGAGAACAGACACATGACATTTAATCTTCATTGTCGCCTTCACTAGATGTAGAATCACCATGGAAACCACACCTCTGGGTGTGTCCGAGGATGTTTACAGAAGAAGAAAAAAAAAAAACCTAACCAAAGAGAAAAGAAGCATCCCAAATGCAGGAGGCATAGTTCCATGGAGTGGGGTCCTAGACGATTGAGTAACAAGATAAAAAGTGAGCTGAGCACCAGCATCCATATCTCTCTGCTTCCTGACTCTGCCTCACTCCTGCCACCGAGCTGTTTCTTACCATGATGGACTGGACCTTCAACCTAGGAGCCAGCACAAACCCCTCTCCCTTTATGTTGCTTTTTCTCTGGCATCTTGTTATAGCAAAAAGAGAAGTCACTAACACAGGAAGGAAGCCAATCAAAGCTATGTGTTGCCTCCCCCCCCCCCCAGGGACACTGGGATCCAGTGTCAACCATGAGCCTCTGTTGTGGGGAATATTAAAAATGAGAGACGACACATTCCCGCACTAGTGCCGGCAAGGCAACCGGGCAAGCCGCAGAGCTCACACTGGGCCACAGGGCTCCCGCCTGGTGCATCTCACTCGGCAGTCCCTCTGCCTCTGCCTGCAGTCACTCTGCCCCGTCTCTCCGATGGGGGACCTTGAGTTCCTCTCACTACCACCCAATGCCCCACACCCCCATACACATTCTGCGATCTGCCACCTCATAACCTAATTACCCGGTAGAATCAAGACTCTTAATGCTTAATTAACCAATCAGATTTGTGTGTAAATAATGTTACAATTCACAAGATGCCAATACAATAATTTTAGAGCCAATTGATAATGGTAAAAGCTTTATCTCAATATTTCTAACCTTATTTTTTTAAAAAACATAGCTACCTATGACTAGTAAATGCCACGCAGGTCCACGTCCAAAGCCATCTTGGTTCTCTTGCCTTCTCCTCCTGCGACCTCTGTCTCCCCAACTCCTAGCTCCACCTCCCTTTTCCGGTCCAATCACAGGCCTTCTACTGCCCTAATGTGATTGGACAGGGAAAATCCTGCAAAAAGCCTCGATATCTTCCCACCCCAAGTCTCACCTCCTCAAATGATAGCTGCTGCCATGATGCAAGTCTCTGGTGCTCGTGACCTGTTCATTTGCAGAGACAGTAGAGGTTCCCACCAGAAAAAGGCTGCAGGCAAAGACACATAGGTGCTAGGAGGTGGCAGTCTGTCTGTCTGCACTGACACTCTGACTCCCACGCATATATAACATAGTCAAGGCACCAGAACCACTAGAACATTCTACATAGAAAGGATTCCTCTACAGGTGAATTCCACAGGCAGTAACCACTTTGGTCTCTATGCCAAGGAGGAGAAACGGCCTGAGCTGACTGCCTCAAGCTGTGTGGTAGAAATTTCCATCAGAGAGGGCACTGTAGCCTAGATATTACTTTAAATGGTCTTTGCTGGGCGGAAAAAAGACTGTGGGATTCAAGAACCGAGGAAGAGTCAGGAGACTGTGATATTAATCCCAGTGGCATATGTGTTGCCTTGCATTAGGGGAGCATTTGGTTGGGGTTTAGATTCAGACTATGGTTAGAATTTACCATTGATAAGAATTGAGGATAGACGAGTCTATCCTGTGGTACTAATGGAGCTGAGTGATCATCTACTGAGACAGATATCAGAGTAGGTGGAAAGTCAGGGCAGCAGAGTTTGGCAATTGAGAAGGTTTTTTGTTTTCTGTTTTTATTTTGTTTTGTTTTGGGGTTTTTTTGGTTTTTTGTTTGTTTGTTTTTTGACCTTAAGTTTGAGAGGCATGCTAATAACTAGATTCTTGAACACAAGGACTAGAGGTCAGAGGACAGTCCAGTTAAGTTTGCTGTGCTATGCTGTAATCATCTTCGGGTCCTTTTAAGAAGCCCTCATGATGTACTAGGAAGTTTCTAGGATGTAGTGTACAAGCATTGCATGGTTGGAAGAGGTTTGATGAGCTTAGAAACATAGAGGAGAGTTGAGATGAACAGGAGAAATATTGGCCACAAGGCACAATGGTTAACATTTGCCACACAGCCTACCACTGCCTGTAAGATGGACAGAGACTTGCTTTTGTCCCTCAGGCCTTGCTTGCAGAGAGTAGAATGAATCATATTGCTAAATTTAAAGCACACAGTCCTTGTCCTGGTTTCATTTTTGTGGCTGTGACAAAATAGCCTGACAACAAGTGAATTAAAAAAGGAAAGGGTTCATTTGGTTTACAGATGCAGGTTACAGTTTATCATTGAGGGGGAGTCATGGAAGGAACTAATCACACAACATCCACCATTGTCAAGA
>BTHU01000010.1:69499885-69717385 GCA_036184795.1 Tokudaia tokunoshimensis
TTATTTCTGAGTACTTCTTTGGACACAATCCATGAAAGTTGACAATGTGTCACTGTCTTTCCCTTCTAAGTATTCAGTGGCTTCTCAATTTCTTTTATAGCTCAATGCCATTTGGTAGGACTTGTCAAATTTCTAGACACAGTTCTAAAATTTAATTGCATCATGATCAGAAACACTGAATGAAGAATGTTAATTCTTTTAAATTTGTAAGTTTTTAAACTTTTAGCAAAATTGTGAATTTTGGAGACTACTACGGTTTGGATGTCTGTCCCCTCCAAAATTCACATTGAAATTTGCCCATTGCCAGGTGCTAGAGAGATGGCTCCCCAGTTAAAAACACTTGCTGCTCTTACAGAAGACCGAGGTTCAGTTCCCATGACCCGTATCAGGTGAGATCTTACACCTTTCTTTGACCTGCACAAACACACACACAAACATACATAATTTGATTGTTTGAATAAGAATGGCCCTCAGAGGCTCATAGATTTAAATGCTTGATCACCCAGAGGTGCCACTATTCAGAAATGTGGCCTTGCTAGAGTATAGTCTTGCTGGTATAGTCTGTCTGTCACTAGGGGGTGGATGTTGGGGTTTCAGAAGCCTAAGCCAGGCCCAGTGGCTCCCTCTCTCTTCCTGCTTCTTATAGATCTGTAATGTAGAATCCTCAAGCTGCTTCTCTAGCACCATGCCTGGCTGCGTGCTGCCACACTCCTCTCTATGTTGACAATGGACTAAACCTCTGAACTGTAAGACAGCCCCAATTAAATGCTTTCCTTTATAAGAGCTGTGGTAGTCATGGTATTCCTTCACAACAATAGGACACTGGCTAAGACACACAACGTATCTCATTTTTAAAAACTGGAAATGTGCCATCGGAACAGCATTACAGGGTAAGACCTTCAGGAGACAGCAGACTGCAGACTACAAAAGGAAGAAGGTGTCGTCTCAGGTGGGTCAGTGATCAGAGCAGTGAGCATCTGCCCTAGGATGAGCACGGACCTCTCTCTGTCTCTCCCACGCTGTGTCACATCCTCTGCCGTGTTACCATACAGCAGGGGGGGCCTTTGCCAGATGCTAACCACACGGTCCATCTCCACAATTGTGAGCCAAGTCAATTTGTCTATCACAGAGACCCAGCCTGTGATAACCAGTTATAGCAACAGAAGACACATGAAGACACTTGGCTGAGTGTGTAGTAATTTGATGGGTTGCTATATGTCTGTGAAAATATGTATTTTGCTTCTTGAGATAGCTAGGTATGGTAAATTATATTACTGTAATCATCTATGTTTTTGGCTGTTTCTGCCTGCCGCCCAGACCAGTTTCAAATGTGGTTATCTAGCCAAGTTCACCCACTTATGAACTCCTGATCTTCCTGCCTCTGCTTCCAGGACGCAGAGGTCACAGTCTCTCAGAGTCCCTACTAAGTTGCTTATTTTTAAGAGGTGTATTAATACTTTATATGTCTTTATGTGTTCTATAGCCATCACTTTATGAGCTTTTATGTTATGCTGTGAGGACATGCATGCTCATGGCCTTTATATTTCTTAATCTATTACCTATCTATAATATCTTTGTTTTCCCTTCTATTAATTTGTGACTTGAATTACTATTTCTCTGATATTGAAATGTCTATCAAGTTGGGACTGCCAGGCTCGGAGACAGACAGGCATAATATCGCTTGGGTCTCGGGCGGCTTGTGTGCCCAAGAGCTGGGCAGATCTGCAGTAACCAGCGCGCCAGCTCTGCTGTGGGACTTCTGCCTTGCAGAGGGACGCCCCCTCCCCCTCACTCTGGGAGAGATCACACACCCCTGCACAGGGCAGGAGCCTACCAGCCTCCCTTTGGCGACCTCTGCTCTGGGAATCCATTACACTGAGCCTTTGAATGTGCAGGGACTCCCCAATATAACATCACTTGGGGCAAGGCACATCAGGGCTCCAAAGTCACTCAGGAGCAGGGCAGGCCCCAGAAATCGGTGCCAGGGGAATCCTGGTAATCCAGGGGGGCCAGAAATAGCTTTGCAGGCTCACAGGAGGTCCAACCAACAGCCAGTGACAGCAGGACCAACTAACATCAGAGGTAACCAGATGGCAAAAGGCAAACATAGGAACGTTACTAACAGAAATCAAAGTAATATGGCACCATCTGAACCCAACTCTCCAACAGCAGCAAGTCCTGGATACCCCACCACACCCGAAAGACAAGATCTGGATTTAAAATCACTTCTCATGATGCTATTAGAGGATCACAAGAAGGACACAAATAAATCTAATAAAGAATTACCATGAATCAACGGTTAGAAGCCCTTACAAAGGAAACACAAAAATCGCTTAGAGAAATGCAGGAGAACATGGATCAAAAGATGGAGGCCCACAAGGAGACAACACAAAAATCGCTTAAAGAAATAAATCAACGGGTAGATGCACTTTCAAAGGAATCACAAAAATTGCATAAAGAAATGCAGAAGAATATGGGTCAACAGACGGATGCCCATAGGGAGGCAACACAAAAAGTGCTTAAAGAAATGAATCAACGGATAGATGCCCTTACAAAGGAAACACGAGAACTGCTTAAAGAAATGCAGGAGACGATGGATCAACAAATGGAATCCCATCAGAAGGAAACACAAAAATTGCTCAGAGAAATGCAGGAGAACTTGGGTCAACAGGCAGAAATCCTGAAAGAGGTAATGCAAAAATACCTTAAAGAAATAGAGGAAAATACAAACAAACAAGTGAAGGATCTCAGCAAATCCATCTAGGATCTAAAAAAGGAAGTAGAAACAACTAAGAAATCACAAAGGGAGACAACTTTGGAGATAGAAAACCTTGGGAAGAAATCAGGAGTCATAGATGCAAACATCAACAATAGATTACAAGAGATGGAAGAAAGAATCTCAGGTGCTGAAGATACCATAGAAAGCATCAACTCAACAGTCAAAGAAAATGCAAAATGCAAAAAACGTGTAACCCAAAACATCCAGGAAATCCAGGACACAATGAGAAGACCAAACCTAAGGATTATAGGTATAGATGAGAGTGAAGATTTGCAACTTAAAGGGCCAGTCAACATCTTCAACAAAATTATGGAGGAAAACTTCCCTAACCTAAAGAGAGAGATGCCGATGAACGTACAAGAAGCCTACAGAACTCCAAACAGACTGGACCAGAACAGAAATACCTCCCATCACATAATAATCAAAACACCAAATGTACTAAACAAAGAAAGAATATTAAAAGCAGTAAGAGAAAAGGGCCAAGTAACATACAAAGGAAGACCTATCCGAATCACATCAGACTTCTCACCAGAGACTATGAAAGTCAGAAGATCCTGGGCAGATCTCATGCAGACACTAAGAGAGCACAAATGCCAGCCTAGACTACTATACCCAGCAAAACTCTCAATCACCATAGATGGAGAGACCAAGATATTCCATGATAAAACCAAATTTTCACAATATCTTTCCACAAATCCAGCCCTGCAAAGGATAATAGGTGGAAACTGCCAATACAGGGAGAGAAACAACACCCTGGAAAAAATGAGATAGTAACCTTCTTGCTTCAAACCCAAAAGTAGATAACCACTCAAACATAAAGATAGCATCAAGAATGGCAGGTGGCAATAATCACTATGCCTTAATCTCTCTTAATATCAATGGTCTCAATTCCCCAATAAAAAGACATAGACTAGCAGACTGGATACGTAAACAGGACCCAGCATTTTGCTGCATGCAGGAAACGTACCTCAGTGTCAAAGACAAACACTACCTCAGAGTAAAAGGCTAGAAAACAATTTTACAAGCAAATGGCCCCAAGAAACGAGCCGGAGTAGCCATCCTAATATCAGATAAAATTGATTTTCAACATAAAGTCATCAAAAAAGACACAGAAGGACACTACATACTGATCAAGGGAAAAATCCACCAAGAAGAACTCTCAATTCTGAATATCTATGCTCCAAATGCAAGGGCACCCTCATTCGTAAAAGAAACTTTACTAAAGCTCAAAGCACACATCGCACCTCACACAATAATAGTGGGTGACTTCAACACCCCGCTTCTGAAATGGATCGTTCAGGAAAGCAGAAACTAAACAGGGACACAGTGAATCTAATTGAAGCCTTGGACCAAATGGAACTAACAGATATATATATATAGAACATTTCATCCTAGAGCTAAAGAATACACCTTCTTCTCAGCACCTCATGGTACCTTCTCCAAAATTGACCATATAATTGGTCACAAATCAAACCTCAACAGATATAAGAAGATAGAACTAATCCCATGCCTCCTATCAGATCACTATGGAATAAGGGTGGTCTTCAATGGCAACAAAAACAAAAGAAAACCCACATACACATGGAGGCTGAACAATGCTCTACTCAATGATAACTTGGTCAAGGTGGAAATAAAGAAAGAAATCAAAGACTTTTTGAAAGTTAATGAAAATGAAGGCACAACATACCCTAATTCATGGGACACAATGAAAGCAGTGCTAAGAGGAAAATTCATAGCCCTGAGTGCCGCCAAAAAGAAATGGGAGACAGCATACACTAACAGCTTAATGGCACACCTGAAAGCCCTGGAACAAAAAGAAGCAAATACACCAAAGAGGAGTAGAAGGCAGGAAATCATCAAACTCAGGGCTGAAATCAATCAAGTAGAAACAAATAAAACCATCCAAAGAATCAACAAAACAAGGAGTTGGTTCTTTGAGAAAATCAACAAGATAGATAAGCCCTTAGCCAGACTAACCAGAGGGCACAGAGACAGTATCCAAATTAATAAAATCAGAAACGAAAAGGGAGAGATAACAACAGAAACTGAGGAAATTCAAAAAATCATCAGATCCTACTACAAAAACCTGTATTCAACACAACTAGAAAATCTCGAGGAAATGGACAATTTCCTTGACAGATATCAAATACCAAAATTAAATCAGGATCAAATAGACCATCTAAACCGTTCTATAACCCCTGAAGAAATAGAAGTTGTCATTGGAAGTCTTCCAACCAAAAAAAAGCACAGGTCCAGATGGTTTTAGTGCAGAATTCTATCAGACCTTCAAAGAAGACCTAACACCAATACTCTTCAAACTGTTCCACAAAACAGAAACAGAAGGAACACTACCCAACTCGTTCTATGAAGCCACAATTACACTAATACCAAAAGCACACAAAGATCCGACAAAGAAAGAGAATCTCAGGCCAATCTCTCTTATGAATATCGATGCAAAAATACTCAATAAAATTCTTGCCAACTGAATCCAAGAACACATCAAAACAATCATTCACTACGATCAAGTAGGCTTCATTCCAGGGATGCAGGGATGGTTCAATATAAGGAAATCCATCAATGTAATCCACTATATAAACAATCTCAAAGAAAAAAACCACATGGTCATCTCATTAGATGCTGAGAAAGCATTTGACAAAATTCAGCATCCTTTCATGCTAAAGGTCTTGGAAAGATCAGGAATTCGAGGCCCATATCTACACATAGTAAAAGCAATTTACAGCAAACCGGTAGCCAGCATCAATCTAAATGGAGAGAAACTTGAAGCAATCCCACTAAAATCAGGGACTAGACAAGGCTGCCCTCTCTCTCCATATCTTTTCAATATAGTACTTGAAGTTCTAGCTAGAGCAATTAGACAACAAAAAGAGGTCAAAGGGATACAAACTGGGAAGGAAGAAGTCAAACTATCACTATTTGCAGACGATATGATAGTATACTTAAGCGACCCAAAGAACTCCACCAGAGAACTCCTACAGCTGATAAACGACTTCAGCAAAGTGGCCGGATATAAAATCAATTCAAGCAAGTCAGTAGCCTTCCTATACTCAAAGGATAAGCAGGCTGAGAAAGAAGTAAGAGAAATGATACCCTTCACGATAGCCACAAACCATATAAAATATCTTGGCATGACTCTAACCAAAGAAGTGAAAGATCTGTATGACAAGAACTTCAAGTCTCTGAAGAAAGAAATTGAAGAAGACCTCAGAAGATGGAAAAATCTGCCATGCTTATGGATTGGCAGGATTAATATAGTAAAAATGACCATCTTACCAAAAGTAATATACAGATTCAATGCAATCCCCATCAAAATCCCAACTCAATTCTTCATAGAGTTAGAAAGAGCAATTCAAAAATTCATCTGGAATAACAGAAAACCCAGAATAGCTAAAACTATTCTCAAGAGTAAAAGAACCTCTGGGGGAATCAGTATCCCGGACCTCAAGCTGTACTACAGAGCAATAGTGTTAAAAACCGCATGGTATTGGTACAGTGACAGGCATGTAGATCAATGGAACAGAATTGAAGACCCAGAAATGAATCCACACTCCTATGGTCACTTGATCTTTGACAAAGGAGCTAAAACCATCCAGTGGAAAAAAGATAGCCTTTTCAACAAATGGTGCTGGCTCAACTGGAGGTCAACATGCAGAAGAATGCAAATTGACCCATTCTTATCTCCTTGCACTGAGCTCAATTCCAAGTGGATCAAGGACCTCCACATAAAACCAGACACACTGAAACTAATAGAAAGGAAACTAGGGAAGAACCTTGAACATATGGGCACAGGGGAGAATTTCCTGAATAGAACTCCAATAGCTTATGCTCTAAGATCAAGAATAGACAAATGGGACCTCATTAAATTACAAAGTCTTTGCAAGGCAAAAGACACTGTCAAAAAGACAAAGCGGCAACCAACTAACTGGGAAATGATCTTTACCAACCCTACATCCGACAGAGGGCTAATATCCAATATATACAAAGAACTCAAGAAGTTAAACTCCAGAGAGGCAAGTAACCCTATTAAAAAATGGGGTACAGAGCTAAACAAAGAGTTCTCACCTGAAGAATATCTAATGGCTGAGAAGCACCTAAAGAGATGTTCATCATCCTTAGTCATTAGGGAAATGCAAATCAAAACAACCCTGAGATTCCATCTCACACCAGTCAGAACGGCTAAGATCAAAAACACAGGAGACAGCAGTTGTTGGCGAGGATGTGGAGAAAGAGGAACACTCCTCCACTGCTGGTAGAATTGCAAGCTGGTACAACCACTCTGGAAAGCAGTCTGGTGGTTCCTCAGAAAACTGGGCATGACACTCCCAGAGGATCCGGCTATACCACTCCTGGGCATATACCCAGAGGCTTTACCTGCATGCAATAAGGACACAAGCTCCACTATGTTCATAGCAGCCTTATTTATAATAGCCAGAAGCTGGAAAGAACCCAGATGTCCCTCAACGGAGGAATGGATTCAGAAGATGTGGTATATTTACACAATGGAATACTACTCTGCAATTAAAAAAAATGAATTCACGAAATTCCTAGGCAAATGGTCAGAACTTGAAAATATCATCCTTAGTGAGGTAACCCAATCACAAAAGAACACACATGGTATGCAGTCACTGATAAGGGGATATTAACCCAGAATCTCGGAATACCCTAGACACAATTCGCATATCAATAGATTTCTAAGAAGATGGAAGGAGAGACCCCTGGTCCTGGAAAGACTGGATGTAGGGGAACTCCAGGACAGAGAAATGAGAGGGGGTTGAATGGGGAACAGAGGGAGGGAAGGGGGCTTATGGGACTTTCGGGGAGGGAGGAAACGGGAAAGGGGAAATGATTTGGAATGTAAATAAAAAAAACTTAGAAAATAAAATTAAAAAAAAAGATTCCACCTTCCAACTGGAGGAGCTGGGGGTCAGGGGGTTGCAGCCCCATGGGAAGAATGACAATGTCGGCCAACCAGACAACCCAGGGCTAAGCCATCAACCCATGGGTACACGTGGTTCCAGCCAAAAGATTGGCAGAGAAATGCCTCATCGGGCATCAGTGGGAGGAGAGGTCCTTGGCTCAATAGAGGCCCCAGTGTGGGGAAATCGAGTGGGGATCATAGGAGTGGGTTGGGTGGAGGAGCATATTCTTGGAGGCAGGGGGTGGGAGGATGGGTTGGAGGTTTTCAGGGAGGGGGAAACTGGGAAGGGGTATAACATTTGAAATGTAAATGAAGAATATATTCAATAAAAAAAGAGAACAAAAAAAAAAGAAATGTCTATCTACAATGGCTTACTACTTTGCGATTGCTTTCCTGACTTTTCTATATCCCTTAGTTTCTAATACATATCCTATAAATGTGCTGCTGGATATTAAACATCTTTTTTGATCCATATTGAGAGCCATTGTAGCTTTATTAATGAGTGTAAACTACTTATAATGACTGCATTTCCTCCTTTATTAACATTTATTTCTGTAGTCTAATGTATTCTATTTCCCGTACTTTCTTTGTATCCCTTTCTTCTAATATTTTCTTCTCATGCTTTGCAAATTAAACATTAGTCTTATCTCCTCACTGGGGCTGCCCCTCGGGTATCCAGAATGGTATTTGAGGGCTGAGAGATAGCTCAGAAGTTAGAAAGTTCTAGCTGTGCCTGCAGAGGACCAGAGTTCAGTTCCTAGCACTCATATCATACAGCTTGCAATCACCTGAAACTCCAGCTTCAGGAGATCAGATGCCCTCTTCTGGACTCTGTGGGCAATGTATTCAAGTGCATGTGCACACACACACACACACACACACACACACACACACACACACAATTAGAATATATATGTAACACAATAGCCAACCAATGACTTCCCCAACTTGAAACCCACCCCATGTGAGAGAGCCAACCTGACACCATTAATGATACTCTGTGTGATGGTTTATATATGCTTGGGTCAGGGAGTGGCACTAATAAAAGGTGTGGCCTTGTTGGAGTAGATGTGTCACCATGGGTGTGGGTTTTAATACCTAGTCTTAACTGCCTGGAAATGAGTATTCTAGCAGCCTTCAGATGAAGATGTAGAACTCTCAGCTCCTCCTGCACCAGGCCTGCCTGGATGCTGCTATGTTCCTGCCTTGATGATAATGGCCTGAACCTCTGAACCTGTAAGCCAGCCCCAATTAAATGTATGAGAGTTGCCTTTGTCGTGGTGTCTGTTCACAGCAGTAAAGCCATAAGACACTCTGCTGTAATTGCAGACAGGAGTCTAAATCTCCTGAGAGAGTTTACCCACCAGTGGATAGAAACAGATGCAAAGACCCACAGCCAAACATCAGGCAGAGCTCAGGGAGATTTGTGGAAGAGCGGGGGAGGGGGGTAGAATTAAGTGAGCCACAGGGGTCAAGGACACCACACGAAGACATACAGAATCAACTAACCTGAGCCCAGAGGGGCTCACAGAGACTGAATCATGCAAGGGCTGGACCTAGACCCCTATGTATCTGTATCAGATGTGCACCTTGTTCTTCATGTGGGTCCCCTAACAACTGGAACAGGGCTGTCTCTTACTCTGTTCTCTGCCATTGGTTTCCCTTCCCCTACCTGGACTGCTTGGTTGGGCCTCAGTGGGAGAGGATGTGCCTAACCTGCTGGGACTAGATGTCCCACAGTGGGGTGGTACCCAAGGGGGGCTTTCCCTTAGGGGGTAATGGAGTAAGGGATTTTTAAGGGCAGGGCTGGGAGGAGAGGAGGGAGGGGCCTGTGATAGCGATATAAACTGAATAAAAAAAATAAATTATTGAAGAAAATATTACTAATATGTATTTTCCCCATAAAAGGAATTTCTGCAAAAGTCAGGCATTGTCATGTACACCTGTTGTTGTGGGGTGGGCATAGGTGTATCCTGGGGGTTACATGGTTAGGTTCCCTGAGACCCATCTCAAAAAATAAAGTTAAAAAATTTGGAGAGATAGCTCAGATGATTAAGAACACCTGCTCTTACAAAGGGCCTGTGTTCAGGTCCCAGCACCTGCATGAAGCATAACTACCCCTAATTCCAATTTCAGGGGATCTGGTGCCCTCTTCTGGTCTCTACAGGTACTGCATGCACATGAAATATCTACATACAAAGTATTCATACACATAAAAATAAATAAACCTTTTAAAAATATATGGTAGAGATGTAATTGAGGGAGACAGCTTAACCTCATCCTCTGGCCTCATGTTATGGCAAAGATATGTGTGTGCACACAAACAGACACACACACACAAATGTCAAAGGCATAGACAAAACTAAAGAGGCAGAAGGAGTGGAGGGAAGGAGATAAAGACACAAGAGGCTAATAAGGAAGTGAAAAGGGCCAGAGAAAGATGCATGAATGGCAAAAAGGAAAGTGTTGGGGTCTGAGGGAAGGGAGACAAAATCTTATATTTGTAACAAGGCCAAAGTCAAACAGTGAAAAAACTCTAGGTCTCCTTGATGCCGATTTATACAGTGCTCTCAATTGAGAAAAGGTCCCAAACTATTTTGATGATTACTTACAAATGGTCACTGTGTTCAAATCCATCTTTCAGACCCAGAGACAAAGTAGTGTGAACAAGGTTCTGTGTGTTCCTCAAATTTCCAGTCAGGTGAGTAGCTCCGAAAGCATCAACACAGAGTCCAAGTGCAGTGCATCTTGGGAGCATCCAGCAAAAGATGCTCACCCTGTCTGTGGGATCGGGGAACTTCTGTAACATCTCTGCTAAGAGTCAAAGGACATGACTCTGACACCAGTATCATGACAGAGCTGGCCCTACTGCCTCCTTCCTGGGGAACTCTGGTTCTCTGCATCCTGTGGGCTGCACAAAACCACCCCAGATGTAGCCATTGCATAATGCTTGTGTTGAGCATGGGGCCAGCCTGGGTTCTCTGATGGCCCAGCCTGGGGTTCACATGGTCCTTCTTACTTGGTCTCCTCAGCCTGTGTCACTAGCTCACTGCTAACTAATGTCACTGTGAGTGACAGCCGCTTCCTGAGGCCACCCTTGCCTATGTGTCACAACTGCTCCAGGTCTTCATTCTCTTTTCTGCATGAACATGTGCATGAACTGCTTTGGAGAGATTAGGGAGCAAATCTTTGAATGAAACCAATTGTTTTTGCTTCTCTGAAGCTGAGTCTCCTGTGCTCCTGTCTGTTTTACCCCTTGTCGCCGTCACAGCCTTGGAAAACCACAGAAGCTCCCAAGCCTCCATTTCCTCATCTTTAAAGACACCACAGTAACTTCTCAGGGTAGTAGTGAGAACTAAATGAGACACCCACCTTACTGTGACCCGTGAAACACAGCCTGGGACTCAATAAGGACATTGAAAGAGAGTTGTTTAGCAGTCATGTTAGATTAGCATCAGGACGCATATTAATGTTTGCACTGGTGTTAGTGTCACTGTGCAGAAGGCTAGTAGCTCTAATAGGGGCAATAATACTGCTATTTTCTCTGGCTAAAAGATATAGTTCAGGTATAAATTATCTATAGTTACCCAAAACACAGAGAAAATACCAGAAGTGGTTTCCAAGAACTCTATAATACCCAGCCAAGAGTATTTAATGCTCATTTAAAAATTTGGCTTGAAGAATATAGCAAGTTCTTAGTCAGAAAGACCATTTTCTATTAAGGAAACTATCAGATTCTTTATGTTTTTTTGTTTTTTGTGTTATCCTAAGGTTGATTTAAGCATCCAAAACATTCGATCACATTTTTGTCAGCTTAAATTCATTCCCTCATTCATTCATTCATTCATTCATTCATTCATCCATCTATCATCCATTATTTATTCACCAAATATTTCTAGACTGCCTATCAGAGATGCACAAAGTTGGCATTTAATTAATGTATTGACTTAAAGAAATTAATTACCAGTATCCAACCATATGTGTATATACAATATATATATATGTTTATATATATATATATATATATATATATATATATATATATATATATATATATTCCACTGAGCTCGGGCTATGAATGGAACACATCGGAGTTTCTGATTTTTTTTTCTTCCAACCACCTGTGTGATTTAAATACTGATTCAAGGCTGGCAAGATGGTGAGCGCGTGCATGTGCACACATACACACACACACACACACACACACACACACACCATGCATAATCTTACATAATAATAAAAGTAAATCTTTAAAAATAAAATTTTAAAGAGATCAGTGAGCCTTTCTGCACCAGCGACATCTCACAGGTCCGTGCAAACAGCTTTCTATTAACTAACAGACTTAGTTTGTGTTGAGAGCATATGTAAAATGTGTGTTGTGCATACAGACCACCAGCATGCTTTTGTAGCCATGGCAACCTTTCTGACATAGTTGAATGATACCAGAAAGGGGGTGTTTTCTACTGACACCATTGTGAGTGAGACAGGAATTTGGAGGGAGGAATAGTTTTTTGTTTGTTTGTTTGTTTGTTTGTTTTGTGGGCTTTAAGAGCTTGCTAACCTGAACTTGACATCCTCCTGCCTCAGCTTTCTGGGTGTTGAAATTACAGATATGTGCCACCACACCCATCAAAGGATGAAAGTGTTTAAGGTAGAAGCCTTCTTCTGTGCGCTCTGAGCGGGTGGAACACAGTGAGTTCTCCCAGCTGCCGGGGTATAGAACAGTAAGGACCTCCCCTCCCGGCCTTAGACAATTAGAACAAGCTAGGGAGGTGCACTAGAAGGCAAGAGATGTGAGCCAAGTTTCCCTTCTGAATAAAGCTGGGGTGCTCAGCCTGGAGAGAGCTGAGGAGCTGTGTGTATGTGTCGAGTGCAAGACTGGAGTACTCTAAGCAAATGCCCAAGGGGCTGTTGACTTATGGAACCTGAGCCAAGGGTGAGATTGTATCTGTGACTGAAAGCTCCTCTCAACCAATAGGAATTGCCCCCACAGACTTCCTGGGACAAGCAATGGGTCCCTGGACATTGGAAAGACTCAAGAATGCTGAGAGGAGACAGCTAGGGGTCTCCACCCTCCCCAAGGGAATAATGGCAATCTGAGGACACTTGGGGTCTGAGTCCTGACCCAGACAGGGTCCCCAGTGCTTCCTGTCTCCCTTCTGATTCCATTAGTTTACCTTGCTAACTCTTCATTCGTTTATGTTGTCCCCAAACAAACCTTACATCCCCAGAAGAATCAAAAACTTCAGTGAGGGACATGTTCAGCTGAGCCTGGTGGCCTATGTCTATAATTCTAATACTTGGGAAATGGAGGCAAGAAAATTAAGAGTTCAAGGCCTGGGCTATATAAAACCTTGCCTCAAAAGATGAGAGAGAGACTGGATATTCACAGAGTCTGGCACTGGGTCATTGAGAATGTGGATATTGTGGATATTGGAAGATCTGGGGCCAGAAGTTTGGCAGGTCTGGTGTATTCATTCCAAGAAACCAGCCCATCTGCCCATTTCAAGTCCCCTCCCGTGGAAAGTCCATATAGTTTATGAGCCCCAAGCACTGCCTGGCACAAGCTCCCCAGTGGGGATTCCCTTCTTCATTGCAGCTTGACCAGCATTTGGGTTTCCCACTTAGATCTCATTGAGCTATCGCAGTTACAGCTCCCTAGAAAACACCATACAGTAACTATGTCAGGTTTTTATTTGCCGGGACAGATCGTTGTATTTCAGCAAGATATTTTATTACTTTAGGGAGCCATGAATCACTCCAAAGGTAGGTGAATGAGCAATGACCCACCACACAATTTATACAGGAGGCTGCTCTTCCTACCACAGATCACGTGTCCTTGATTAAAATGTGAGAACAACTTCATTTCCTACGTAGCTTGAGAAATGGAAAATAGAACCACACCGCATGCCCACGTGTCTACCAGGGCTGGAGCTGAGAAGTTGACTCCAAGTCTCGGGATGTTGTTCATCATCAATGCAGGGCTGTGATGGCCCCAACCAAGGCAATAGGAGGCTCTTCTGGAAGCTGTATCTTCCTGGACAGAACCAAGCCAATGTCTAAAGGCCCCATGAGGTCCAGGAGTAACACTGAAAAAGGTCGTGTATCAGTCAAGAAATGCTTCTCTCTGCTGCTATAAGCACCAAGCCTTGCTGATGTTGTCAGGCCATTTTCTGTGGTGATTTGGGAACCAACCTGCCCTTTACAGCAGGAAGAAGAAGGGAAATAAAGAAGTTGGGGGTTGGGGGGGGTGTGGGGAGGAGTTAGCTCAATTGGTAAAGTGATTGCCTTGCTATCCCAAGGACCTGAGTTCAATCTCCAGAATCTCTGTGTGTGTGTGTGTGTGTGTGTATGTGTGTGTGTGTGTGTGTGTGTGTGTGTGTGTGTGTGAGAGAGAGAGAGAGAGAGAGAGAGAGAGAGAGAGAGAGAGAGAGGTTCTATAACCACAGTTCTGAGAAGATAAGAGAGACAGATCTCTGGGGCTTGCTGGCCAACCAGTCTAGACCTCTTGGTGTCCTCCAGGCCAGTAAGAGATCCTTGTATTAAAAAAAAAAGCCAGAAAGCACCTACCACCGAACACGTGTACACATGTGCATGAGTGCACACACACAAAACCACACACGCACAAACACACACATACAACCATAACCACACACAACCATACAACCACATACACACACACACACACATACACACACACACACACACACACACAACTCTTACCTACTTTGAAATGTCATCACCTTTACTCACATCCCACAGGTCAGAGAAACACAGATGAGACATCTCTGTTTTGGGCTTTCTTTGCGAACCTTTCTTGGTGCCTGGATTCCATTTTGACCTGCCACTCTCTGGAGCTGATGGCCAGTGGGATACAGGTTGGCTCTAGTGTGCAAGCAGCCTGTGTTTTTTCTGACTAAAGGAGAGTCTGGCTTTCTCCAGAAAGCCTGTCCTGGATACACAGGCCAGGGCTGGATGTGCTGACCCCAGGCACACTGGGTTCCCTACGGGCACCTAAGAGAAGAATCCTCTGCATTCATTCTAGATATGAAAGCACTCACCTGTAGGGAAGCGAGGAACAGGTGGGCCCAGCCCTGCTCCAGAGTCATTTGTTCAAGGGTCTATCTGGAGCACCCTTGGTTGAAGCCAACATAAGCATCCCGTGCCTGCACTGCTCAGGGTTTGAGGAGGCTGGGCAGCTACAGTACCTGCTAGCCCAGACCTTAATCTCACTGGGCTTATACTAACCAAAGTCTTCCCACAAAAGCCATACACAGGAGTATTTCCCCACATCTTTTAATTCTCCAATTAAAAACAAAACAACAAAACATAATTACAAAAGAAACAGCTTCTAATCCCTAGTTCCTGAACCTGCCAAGCTGCTCAGAGATCATATTATACCATTAAGAAATTCACATTACAGCATCTTCAACACAAAGAACCCATTCCAGTGTGCAAGGCACTCTCTCTTTTCCAAAATCCTGCTTTAATTAGAAAGAAATTGATGGAAAACACAGAACTACTTCACCCCGTAACAACTTTTAAAAAATCTATTTGGGAGCCTTGAAAATATTGGTGAATTATAAAAGAAATTGAACTCTGATATTTTTTCTCCCATTGTATTATTCCCTATTCCCCCGAAAAGCCTCCGACATTGGATTTCTATAGCTCAGGAAAAGGATGTATTTCCCTCCTTAGAACCTGTAGGTATTCTAATTATATGTAAATCAGTTCACAGAAATAAATATCCGTGGTTAAAGGGTATTTAAAATGTTAAAAGCTTTTTCTCAACTGCTCACTGTTTTTTTTTTTTAAATGAAAGTCTATTTCTAGAACCCTGGAAGCTTAGAGACTGTTTCCCTTTCACGAACACACATGAGAACCTTCCCAGGCAACATCCACTCCTGGCTGCTTAGTCTAAAAGTGCCTCGAGTGGAGACCACAGTTTGATTCCCATTTTGAATCTATTCTGTGTTAATCTCCTCCTCTCAATGCTGGAAATCTTCCCTTCTTTATTCGGAATAAATATATAGTGTGGCAAAGAAACGTGACAGAAACTAATTCGTTTTGATATTGGAAGAGTATCTTACCAGATGTGTGGGTGGGTAGGTGGATGATAGACAGGTGGATGCTCTTTAACTAGATGAACATATTTTTAAAGATGTTTTTAAAAATTGTGGGCATGGGAGGGTATGTGTACGTCAAGGCAGGTGCCTGCGGAGACCAGAAGAGGGTGTCGAATCATTTGGAACTGGAGTTACAGGCAGTTGCGAGCCACCTGATGTGGGTGCTGTGAATGGAATGTGAGTCTTCTGCAAGAGCTGTCAGTACTCTTAACCATGGCGCCATCTCTCCATCCCCAAGATAAATACGTTTTTTGAAGAACTGGAATCTTTCTGATACCTGAACTACATTCTACTCTAGTCTCCTAACTGCAAACACTAGCAAAACATTAATGTTTCCTTAAAATCCCACCTCTGGGTTCTGAGCGTGACCTCCCCCCATCTTCCCCCATCCAACCATCTGCCTATGAAGTCACCCCGGCTGCCACTGCAAACAGAGAACATCAAAATCCGGAAGTCCTGGCTTCTGGCCGAATGGTCCCTCCGCACCTAGCTCCACCTCAGAGAGATAGGAACATGATGCAGTTCCTGGATCAGGAGCTGTTCTCTCCAGTTCAGCTTAGCTCTGCCCCTTCTTTACGTTCCACTCTCAGGTGGTTCTTTGAGTTCTGCTGGCCCCGCCTTTAGAATACACCCATGAGTGATTAGTCTTGACCACGCCCACCAAGCCACAGTCATCAGATCTTCACAGTGTTGCTCCCCGTTCTGTCCTTGCGGTCCTGCTCGAATGTCAGCATCATAGCCTAGATCTTCATAAACACAAAGACAGTACTGTTTGAATCCTAAACCCTCTTTGATATATCTCATCTCACTTAGCATCAAATAAAAGTCTCCAAATGGCCCCTAAGCACCATCTTCTGCCTCATCTCTTACCACCACCAGCGCTGCTGCCACTGCCGCCTCTGCCACCACCACCCGGGGCTTTCTCTGCGGCAGCTGTAAGTTGGCTTGCTCCTTAAGTACACCAGCCTGCCTTCTGTCCCAGGACCTTTGCATTGACCAGTTCTCCGTCTGAGGAGTGATCTTCCCCAGATATCTGTTTGCCAACTTGATACAACCTACAGCCACCTGGGAAGAGGGAACCTAAGCTGAAGAATTGAACTGGTCAGATTAGCCCGTGAGCATACCTATAGTTATCATTTTGACGGATGATTGATGTAGGTGGAGGTCCCAACCCACTTCAGGCATTGCGGTCCCTCGGCCTGGACTGTATGAGAATGCAGGTTGAGTGAGCCAGAGAACAAGCCAGTAAGCAGCATTTCTCCACGGTTTCTGCTTCAGTTCCTGCCCTGGCAACCAGGATACTATGTATCAAGTCTCTGCTCAAATATCACTCTGCCTGTTTCAAATCGCACCCCTATCAGTGCTCGCCCTTCTTTTCTGTACTGAATCTTCCTCCGCTCCTGCCTCCGATACCTCTCGTTGTTTGTCTTTGTTCATTATTATTCCTACTGGACTATAAACTCCACAAGCACAGAGTTCTGATTTTGTAATTTTTGTTCGCTACTCCGTCTACCTCCTTAGAAGAGCACCTGGCATATCACAGATGATAAACACTTCCTGAATGAATTTTAAAAAAAGAACCAAACTGTGCTAAATCAATGGATTTGGCTCACAATCACCTTTTTTGCTGAGTGACATTTTTTCAATCAAATCTTCGTGGCTGAGGGACTCTTTGTGGCAAGACTAACAGGTGGCCCAACTTCCAGGATGACCTCAGTGACTCAGCATGCCTTTATGTTGTTTACTGCACCCTGGAGTGTAACCCTAAGAGGGGTAGACTGGGGAGATCTGTCACCACATTAAGGACTAGAAGAGCCTAAGTCTGTCCCTGAGGCACCTTTTGGGGATCACTCATCTTTAGGGGAGGATGGTTTCATGAGCTAGAGGTCCAGGGTATGTGTTAATTTTCTCATCGCTAAACACATGACAAGAAGCAACTTGGGGGAGGAAGGTTTATTTTGGCTCACAGTTTGAGCACGTACAGTCCATCATGGTAGGGAAGAAATGGTGAGGGAGCATGGAGGACCTGACCACATGGGTCCACAGTCAGGATGCAAAGAGAGACGAATGTTGGTGCTGATCTGCCTATTTCTTGTTCCCTTTCCAGTTACTAAACCTCTCAGAAACACAGTCACGCCCAGAGGTGTATCTCTTAGGTAAGCCTAAATGTAGTCAAGTTGACAGTGTCAGTTAACAATCCCAGGATGGTGTGGCATAGAGCTCCTACCGGTGGACTGAGCATGTGACAATGCAGACTAGTTTCATTTAATGCTGGCCTCCACTCGACAGTGGAGAGAAGCAGCATCTTCCTCCATCCCCCAACCAACACATAGCTCCAGTTCCTCCAAACTCAGTGAAATACAGGAACAAACCAATCTGTGAACCTGGGACTTTCAATGTGTGTTCTAAAATACATGGAAGCACCAAGAGCCTGAGCCACCAAGGATACACTCGACGCTAGATGTCTATCTGGCTTATGCTACCTATATGCCTTTATGAGTGACCCTCAGCTAGCTGGTTTGGCTTAGGAATACTGGGACCTCTCTTAGAACATATCAAATGGTGGGGCTTCATCGAGTTGCATCAGGACCTCTGCCCAAGGAGGAGTGATCCTTGGACATGAGGTCCAGGTTCTCAGAGCACATGAGCATGGACCCCCTGGGCATGCCTTAGACAGGTCCTAGAAAACAGGAAGACATTCTGAAACCTGGCTAACCATGTCCTGAGCAGAAAGGACTCAAAGGCCCTCCATGTTCATTTGCCCTTAATGAAGTGACATCGACAGAGAAAATGAATCAGATAAAAAGGGAAAGGTAAATTATGATATTAGAAATTCATTTCCATTTAGCAAATTTGCTATTAGCATCACAATTCGGGATATTTTAATAATTATAACCTCAGATAAGTGGCATAATTGGATGTCTCGCTGATAGGATTGAAGAGGTACCAAAAAAATAAAAGAAAAAAAGTCCACCCACGCAGCTTCCCTACCAGCCCAAGAGCTCACTCTTTCACCCTGCACTGGTCCCCCCAGGAATGGACCTGCCTGGCCTTTCCCCTCGTTGCTTCTTCTTTTTTTTTTTTTTTTTTTTTTTGGTTTTTCGAGACAGGGTTTCTCTGGGTAGCCCTGGCTGTCCTGGAACTCACTTTGTAGACCAGGCTGGCCTCGAACTCAGAAATCCTCCTGCCTCTGCCTCCCAAGTGCTGGGATTAAAGGCGTGTGCCACCACCGCCCGGCCCACGTTGCTTCTACAGTTGACTTCCCCAGCTCGGTCAGCCTTACGAGGCCCAGCTCTCCCTGGTGAGGGTAAGACACAAATGAGGACCCAGAAGTCTGAGACTAAGATGACCACGAGACAGGAAGTGAGGCTCGTGGTATGCCGCCCCAAACTCCCAGAGTGTGTCTTCACACACTGACCTAAGTACACTGGAACACAGTCCATGTTCATTCAGAAAAGAGGAAGTCCACAGGGGAAAGGCAGGGTCTGTGCAGCACACCATCATTTAGTGAACAACCATCCTGCTATGGGGTGGCATCAGAAAGGCCTGGACTAAAGCCTGTCTTCTGTGACTGGACCTGACGGCATCAGCACCCCGTGGCATCAGCACCCCATGGCATCAGCACCCCGTGGCATCAGCACCCCGTGGCATCAGCACCCCGTGGCATGTACTGAGGGCCACCTGCCTGTATCTAGCTTCTGTGGAGCTTCTGGGACAAGTCCGAGAGCCTGCTATCACCTCATCCCAAGCGTATTCCATACGCTTGACAGAGACCAGACAATTCCAGAAGGAATTAATGCTTGGACCAAGCTGAGGAGCTACAGGCTGCTAATGATATCCAAGGGAGGGAGAATGGTTTTTCTTCAGTGGTCAGGTGCCCATTCTCCCATAAATAACCCCTCACTTCTGCTTCTATAAGCAGCTCTAACAGAACTCATTGAACCACACGCACACACAAAAGACATGGAAGCAGGCAAGAGAAGGTAATGGGGAGGTAAATGTGAACAGAACACATTATATGCATGTATGAAAATGTCAAAATGAAACCCATAATTATGCATAATTAATATATGCTAATAAAAGCTTCTCTTGAAGAGGAGGGAGGATTTTGGTGTTTTCCTAGACTCTTCTTTCGTCTCACTACTGTGTCAGGGAAGGTGTCTTCCTCCAAGACTTGCCACTCCCCACTCCCCACACATGTCCCAGGATGACCACACTATGGCAAAAACCAGGGCTTCTGAACAGCAGACCTGAGCTCCAATCACACAGCTAGCAAGAGCTTCCCAAGAAAACCTGGTGTTGCGGGCGGTGTGTGATCTCCACCCTATCTCAGTTCTCCTGTTAGTCCTCCCGTCAGTCCGGGCGGTGTGTGATCTCCACCCTATCTCAGTTCTCCTGTTAGTCCTCCCATCAGTTCGGGTGGTGTGTGATCTCCACCCTATCTCAGTTCTCCTGTTAGTCCTCCCGTCAGTCCTCCCTCCCAACCACTGCTCCATTCCCACAAGGCCCTTGTGCTTAGCTGCATGTTCAGTATTCTGCTCTTCACACTCCCCCAGTCCCCATCTATTGCAGGACTCCATGGACTCCGTGTCCAGTTCTACCAACATATTCTTCTCCCTCTATCCCAGCCAATGGAACTGCAGCTCAAGCCCAGATCCAGAAGAGTAGGAGGGAAAAGAAGAAGCTAAACCATGAGAAAGCTTATTTCTGTTAAGATTTGTTCAGTTAGGTTTCTCTGCAGGAAAGGAACTGATCGAATGTATACACAGAAAAAGTAGGGGTCAACTAACCTACACAGTAGAGTCTCTGGGTAGTCTGAAAATGGCTGTCTCACACCAGAAAGGCTGAGAATCCAGTAAATGCTCAATCCACAAACTGAATACCACAGAAGTCCCTATCTGGCACGAAAGCCCAGAAGATCCCTGGAGATCCATTGGTCTTCTATCCGTGCTGGAGGGCATAAGCTGGGTCTTAATATCAGTAAAGGAATGCAGCAATGGCAGGCATAGAGTTGATGACCTTGCCAGTGAGAGTGAAGACAGCCAGGCAAAAAGCAGTAACTTGACTTTTCTCATTGCATGTCAATCTGGGCTGTCACCTAAAGGTTCTACCTACATTATTTTAGGATGGGTGTTCTCAGCTTAAACAATCTGATCAAGGAACTCCCTGGGGAGTGGAGTACCCAGTGGCTTGCCTTTTAACTGGTTCTAGATCTGGGCATGGTTATAGTTAAGATTAACCATTACAAAATTCAAGTATCTTCCTTTAAAAAGCATCCTTTGTATTATTTGCAAGACTTACATTTTCCTGTGGCATGACAAAGCTAACAGGGACAAGATTTCCCAGAGTTCCTGTTGTGAGTATGTAGGAACAGATCAGTAGAGGTGCTTTTTCTGCTAATCCAAATATACCCTAGCCAGAGACCTAAGCCCTGACAAAGACGCAAAATTAATTCACTGGGTGAAGAGTAGCCATTTGAGAAGATGGTCTGGAATAATAGGAGATCCATCTGCAATCAACTCATCAATAGACCAATAAAAAGAACTTTGATCTATACCCTGGATCATAAAAAAATAATTAAAATAAATTGATTGACCCAAATGCAAAGCCATAAATCTTCTGGAATAAAATCACTGAAAACTCCCATGACCTTGAATATTTCTTCAACGCAACATATCCTCAGTGTAACACTAAACACATAACAAGCTACTAAACTGGACTTCATAAAAATTTAAGACCGTCTATCATTCTAAAGCACTGTTACGTTTAGAAGAAATGGAGAAATGGTTCCACAGTTAAAAAGTACTTGGTGTTCTTGCAGAGGACCCCAGTTCTGTTCCCAGTGCCCACATGAGATGACGTACTGGACTCAAAGCCTACACCTGTATTCACCAATAAATGAGTCCTTAAAGACACGGTTTTTGTATAAAGTTTAAGACCTGTTATAGTACCCTAAACAACAAAGATAAAGAGGGGAGAGAGGGACGAACTGGAGACAACGGAGGCCAGAGGTGAAAGCATCCACGGAGATGTAGGCAAGTAGCAACTTTGTTGCTGAGGAGAGAGTCTGTTTACTCACTCACCTCCCACGGGGTCTGGGAGAACTGACCCACAACAGGCCCACTGGGTTGCCCATGGGCTCAGAGTGGCACTGCTAGCCTCTCTCTGCGAAGCAGGGGCCTCAGCCACCACAAGGCAGAGAGGCCACTCCAGCCTGGGCCGATCAGACTTTCTCCCCAATACTGGTCGCTGTTCATTATGAACTTTCCTCCTCCAACACGAGATGGAGCACACAGACCTCTTGCTCTCAGAAGAACCAAGGACGGTCCTTAATTTGACATTGAGAGTGTCTACCAGTTCTAATTGGATTCCTCTGTTTCTACTTTGAGCTGTTCGGCTCACTCACCTCTTCCAGGTATCAAACTTTAATTCTATGCTAATGAACAAATCCTTATCTGGGGCATATTATATGCTCAGAGATATGGCCAGGGAATCAAGAAAATGTCTGTTCTGCCCCCTGGGACTCATCATGATCTAGTGAGAAAGAAAGATACAAGCAAAGGGGCCATAATTCTAGGCAGAATGTGATAAGTGAGACCTCGACAATAAAGGCAGGGAAAGAGGGGCAAGATTAAACTCTGCAAGGTTCTCAGTGCCGGTGCATGCGTGTGTGTGTGTGTGTGTGTGTGTGTGTGTGTGTGTGTGTGCATGTATGTGTGTGAATGTCTGTCTCTGCCTGTATGTATGTGCATGTGTGGATGTCTGTCTGTGGATGTCTATGTGGGTGTATGTGTGTGTGATATTCATGTATATAGGTCTACACATGTCCACGAATACATATGCATGTGGAGGTCAGAGGTCAACTCCCGGGATCACTCCTCAGCGTCCATCTGTCTTGTTTGTTGAGACAAGGTCTCTTACTCTCCTGAAGATCACCACTAAGTAGGCTAAGGTGACTGGCCTCCCTGGTACTGGTGTTACAAGTGCCCACTGCTGCACCTGACCTTTTTCTCTTTTCACGTCGGTTTTGGGGACTGAACTCAGCTCCTCATGTTTGTAGGCGAGCACTTAATACCAGCTGAGCCGCCTCCCCAATTTAAGCGTGCTTTTTTTGAGAATGCAATGTTATTATTTGTCCCTTAATAATGAGTAGCCTTAGGACACACTTAAACTTTAGAGGGACTCTTGTAATTACCCCTGCAGCATAAGGCTGTGATAGACACTAACCAACAGGGGCCACTGAGGGAGTGCTGACCTTCACAAAAGACCCAGGTCAGTACCTGTCTGAGGCTTCTCATGCTCTCTCCACAGGTAAAGGCTTGTTCTAGTCTGGTTACTGTTGCTGTGATACAAGCCACAACCGAAAGCAGCACATGGAGGAGGAACGTGGTCATTTCTGCTTACACTTCCAGCTAATAGTTCATCACTTAAGGACATCAGGGCAGCAACACACGCCAGGACATGAAGCTGAAACTATGGAGGAATACTGTTTGCTGGCTTGCTCCCAGGCTCAGCTAGCTTTCTCGTATATCCAAGGACCACCTTTCTAGGGATAGTTCTACCCACAACAATCCTCCATTATGATAGCCTCTCACAGACATGACCACAGGTCAGTCTGGTCTGGGCAGTTCCTCAAGTGAGACTTCCTCAAATGACTCCAGGTTTTGTCAAGGTGGCAGCACAAGATAACTAAGAGGAGACACCTTGCGTAGTCACCTGATACCACTTTTGTTGTCCCGGATTGTTTGTTATCTGAGACAGAGTTTCCTGTAGCCCAGGCTGCATGCAAACTCTCAGACTTTCTATGTAGCTGAGGACGACTTTGAAATTCGAATCCTCCTGCCTCCAGCTCCCAAGCACGGAGATTACAGGTGTGCACCGGGGTACTCGACCCCCCCTGATGTATCGCATTTAATTTTGCACTGAGAGCTACCCTGTCCACCACTCAAGTGAAATGCATTCATCTACTGCCTAACCACCACTTTCCCCTCTGTTAGAAACCTTTTCTCCAACCTACTTCAAAGCGTTTGGCTATCTTCTTAATGGTGAGGGTCATCACAATTCTAACCTTCAGACAGAGGAAGATCGCTGTCTCATCATGGCAGATGGTGGCCGGGAGAGAGCGTCATACACCGAAGAGCCTGGACAGCAAAGGGATCTTTATAAGTTATGACTAACAAGAAAAGCCAACTTTAGTAATTCAGAGGCAGAGAGACAAAACAAGATTTTGACCAACCATACAGGAAATGAAGCAAGCAGGGGTCATGCTATAGCTCAACAGTAGAGCACCTGCCAAGTGTAAGAAAGTCTTTGGGTTCGATCTCCAGCATAGGAAGATGGTCAAGCTTGGTTGTATCCATGCACAACCACAGAACTCAGAAGGTGGACACAGGAGGATGAGGAGTCTAAGGTCAGCCGGGGTTCGATGAGACCTCTTCAGAACAAAGGGAAAGAAAAACAGGAGGCAAGACATGAAGCAGATAAGGGTGACATATAGCTGGTGTTGGAGCACCAGCCAAATGTGTACATGGACCTGAACTCCATCACAGAAGGAAAGGGAGAAGCAGAGACAGAGACAGAGACAAAGATGAGAGAGAGAGAGAGAGAGAGAGAGAGAGAGAGAGAGAGAGAGAGAGATAAGAATGAGAAAGGGAAGGAGGGAAGGGAAAGGAGAGAAGAAGGGGAAGAGAAAGGAAGCATTCAGACTCAGACCTAGGAGCCTGTCATATGTGGATACACGTTGTGAGTTCATAACACTTTATGGATCAGGAAGAGATCTTCCATGTTCTGCTGCATGAAGATCACAGTGAGTATGTCAAAACATCGTGGCTGACACACAGTGGTGCTCAGTAAATGCAGACAGATACCAGATGTGGCATGTGATCAGAGGCTAAAGAGAGGGGAACCTGCTTGTAGCCATTTGAGTAGAAACCTGTGCTGGCCAATTTCTTGTTATGGTAGCTCATCCATTCATATATCCAGGTCATCAGCTCCGATAGCTCGTCCATTTATGTGGCCAGGTCATCAGTTCCACACTCGTGTTGTGCCCACACTGTATATCGGGCAGTATTTTAGTTGTGTGACTTATTGCAGTGAAGGAGCCTTCATAGAAGAAGCCTTCTAGGACGGGACCTGGGATTTAACCCTTCGAGGCTAACTTACAAATTGAGGCTGTATCAGGATTACTGTAAATTGATGGGGATTTGGAACATTAAAAAAAATGAAGAATATACAAAATTGGGGTGTGGAAGGGAATCAGTGAGGCGAGCCTCCTTAACTCACTCTGACCACTCTCAGTGGTCATCTCTAGGGGCTGAAGAGAGGCAGGAGGGAGCCATTTTCTTGACAGCTTAGGTGGGGTGAGCTCTGGGGTCTGGGTGACAGCCAGCTGAGGTAGGCTGTCCACATTCTCCTTGTCATCATCAGGGCAGGGAGACCCACACAGGTATAAAAAGATTAACAGGTTTTGTAGGTGACCACAGCAAAAACCCAGACATGTGTGGCAGAGATTAATTTCTGTCCTTTGTCTTTGTTTGGCAAGAAATATCTTATCCTAAAGTTAATAAAAATGAGTGAATGAATGAATGAATGAATGAATACAGAACTGAAATTGTGTGGGAAATGAGTCTCCCCTTGCTTGGAACCACCACAGCCTCTGATACTCTTTGGTATTTTCTCAACTCCTTCCACAGGGCGGAGAAAGCATGCCTGTAACAATTCCCTTTGTCAGAAACACTTTACATTCCAAGTACTCAGGAGAGTAACAGGATGGTTTATCAATTAGCTTCCTCTTCCAAGACTCCTGTTCTCAGAGCTTGCTTTGAAATACAGCTTCCCCTGGACTTGGTCCTTTCCCATAGATTAGGCTTCTTCCTGGCCTTTGAATAAGCTCAGTAACAACCGATTTGGAACTTAACAGCAAAAAACATTAGTACTAATGCCGCCAATTTTTCTGTGCCATGAAGACACAATTAAATTTGATTTGAATTAAATCTACAAGCTAAGATGTCTTATAAAAAATAGATCACTCTTCTGGGTTTCTTGGGATAAAACTGAGTCAAGTTGGTGTCAGCCTAGAAATTAAAATGTGACTATTGTCATAATGAAAATTTCTTACATTCATAAGCTAGTCAAGAATCTGGAAAGTGTGAGGTTGGGGGAGGGGGCCCTCTAGTCCTCTTGCCTAATTCAGTATTCCGTTTAGGCTTTTGCTGATAATAGTTTAAATTACTCCTAGCCTTTTTCCTGTAGGGAGGGTTTGGGTTCCCTCTTTCAGATGCCTATGAATTCAAAAAACGTCACGCTTCCCCAGATGCCGTGAGAAGTTTTATGAACTCTTTTAGCGCCTTTCCCTGGAGAAGGTGGGTTTAATGGACGAAAATGTCATGTTTCATTAGTACATCCCCACTCAGACAAATTCAGACTTCAGAAAAGAGAACGCTTGTAAACTGAACCCAAAATTGACAAACTGTGGCTCCATCTAAAAGCTGAGACCCTCAAATGGAGGTGCATGCCCACACCCGACAAGCCAAGTCCACACCACATTTACTCTCTCCAATGAAGACTCCCTGGCAGGCCAGCAAATCTAGACAGACACATCCTGAGAGCACTGAAGGTCATCTGGTTGGGTGCTGGGAACCGGCACACTGCCAGCCACCATTTGTCACCTACAGGGATGGGGACATAGAATGGGGGTGCCTTTCACCTCACCATTTGTGGTGTCTGAGGCCTTCTTGTGGCCTTCAGAACCAGGCGTCCTTTCAGACAGTACAGACATAACTGGCAGGAATAAAAAGTATTTTAAAGAGACACTTGTATCCCTCAGTTTGGCTATCAGAAACAATGGACCTCAGGAAGCTGGAATTCCCCCAGGGAATCTCATGCTGGGAGAGAGGGAAAAAAAGCTTAAACCCCAAGCCAGGCAGAGAGGAAACTACCAGAGGACCTTTCAGAAGGGATGATGCTGATGCATCCATGGTGGGCGGGACCACACCTAGGTTCTGCTAGGACTGCTTAAATGCTCACATCTCTGCTCACACACCAACCTCAGGACACTGGAGATGAATGATAATGGCATAGGTTCAGGGTACCAGTCGTCTCTTTGTCTCTGCCCCCAATGTGGCCAGCGGATAAATCTCCCTTTTAGCGTTTCACTATTCATTTGGCTGTTGTAATTGGCTTCTAGAGAATGGATGGCTAAGCATGGCTTGTTAGGGTCACAGGCTGTGACCCCCAAACCCTGTCATAGAAATGCCTTGTGTGCAGAAAGACTATAAAGTGAAGGAACTGAGAGACTCCAACATAGACACCCACCGACAGGCCGTAAAATGGATCATACAACTGAACAGTACTTCTTCATCAGTAGGGATCAACTCCCTGAGCTTCTGATTCTAAGAGAGAGTTCTCACTCATCTCAGGCTCCGAGCCAGCCTGGCAAGCAGTTAGTGGAGCAGCACCTGAGGTCCCAGACTCTGCAGCAGATTTAGATGCTGTCAGACACTTGAGAGCACAGCAACACTGGACGAGGGCTTGCATCTTTGAGTTTTTATTAGTAATTAAGATGTGTTTATTCTCTTATTTCACAAATAATTACTGAAAGCAGACTGCAAGCCTTGGACTATTCTAGATACAGAATAAACAAACCAATAAAGTCCCCACACTCTCAGAATTCATGTGATTCATGATTCGATTTGACTTTTAATTACATGGATAGTGTATGTGTGTGTATCTTCATGCAGATATATGAATGTAAATGCTGGAAACTGAGAAAGCCAGGGAAGGGTATCAGGTCCTCTGGAGCCAGAATCACAGTGGTGATTATGAGCAGCTGATGCAGGTGGCTAGGAGCCAAACCCAGGTCCTCTGAAAGAGCAAAGAGCGTTCTTAACTCTTCCACTGAGCCATCTCTCCAGCCCGGGTCCTGTATTTCACTTTGCTCCATCTAGTGTAATTATTAGCCCCCAGTCCCTTAGGTGCTGCTATGAGGGTCTTTCAGATCTGGCCACACCTTCTTCTGTGTCTTTCCATTCCAGGTCCACATCAAGAACCAACAGAGGCATCCTTTCTCCTCCCGAGCCTCTCACCAGCATCAGAAAGAACTCGATTACAGGCCTGTTACACCTATTATACAGAGCACCAAGCCTGGGCTCTGTAAGGTTTGACCTTCCTGCTTCCTCAGAAGGTAGGTACTCTGCTCTAAGCTATGCTTCAGACCCCAGCCTCACTGTCTACAGCACTAATAACCCTTTTTTATAAAACTCTCACCCAAAGGATGATCTATCTCTCTGGTCTCTCTCTAGAAAGTCCTCTCATCTAATAATCCAGTGTATAATTATCATGTACACTCAGGTATGGCCAACTTGTGACCTGAGATGCAGCTACATGGTCACTGTGCAGTGGAGATCAGACATATCCCACTAGAAAAGACATTCCCCCCCCTCTCCCACCCCCCTCCCGCAACCAGATGAGAGGGTGGGAGTATAGGCAGGCTGACAGCAATGTTAGCTGTGACCTTGTGACCAGACACAATGCCAGGTGTACTCTGCCTGTTTCCTCTCCTGCTTCTGAACCCAAATTTTCCCACTCTTCTTCCTATTTCTCCCTACGTTAATTAACGTGAGGGTTGACTGGTGATTAACCTCCAATTCAGTCTCTTACAGATATTTATATGGCGGTGTAACTGAATGTTAAAAATAGTTTTACCAGAGATGGATCCAGTGACTGCTGGAGCTGTGTTCTCCCTTCATCTTGAGAGGGAATGTACATTTGGACAAAGGATAATTTCATCTTGGGAGGTGACCACACAAGTTAGTGTGTGAAAGTTTAGATATGCATCTAGCTGTTGAGTTACCAAGGAGGTAGACAAAGCAACTCAGCTGTCCGCTCAGTCCCAGCCCTATAGACTAGATCCTTCTTTAGGTTCTGGTTCTGCAACTGGGGGTGAGGCTTCTCTGCTGCTAACTCCTCATCTCACCTCACCCCGGCAGTGGCCTTCACAGTGGCTTGGCAGTTGAGCCGACTCTCTAATGAAATCCACTGAGCAGATATGGCGGGGTAGTCCTGCTCCCTAAGCCTTCTGATAACCTAGGTCCTAGTAAACTTCTCCTCTTCCCTCTCCTTCCAGCTGTAGACCAGGGTCACTTGCTACAGTGACTGCTGGTTACAATAAAGAACTATTTATGTTGTTATGTTGTTAATGGATTCCACTTTCCCAACCTGACTGGCTAAATCTGACAGTGCCAACCCAGCTGCTACATGAAGAAAGTTCCAAGAAGCAATGTCGTGTGTGTGTGTGTGTGTGTGTGTGTGTGTGTGTGTGATCACATGTATGTGATTGTACATACTTTTGGAGGCTGGAAGACAACCTCGGATGTTGTTTCTCAAGGACTACTCTCCTCTTCTTATTTTGGAAAGGATCTCTCCCTGGTCTGGAACTCACCAAATAGGCTTAGTTACCCAGCAAGCCTTAAACATCTGCCTGTCTCTCTGGCATGGAGATTGCAAGCATTAACCATCACACCTGGCTTCTTGTTGTTACTTGTTGTTTGTTTGTTTGTTTGTTTGTTTTTATGTGAGTTCTGGGGAATCAAACTTAGGTCCCCATACTTGCAAGACAAATACTTTCCCAACTACACCATCCCTCCAGCCTCCATCAACACCATCAAAGACTGCTCAGAACGCGCATCAGTGGTTGGCTTAGAAGCCACTCAAGCTGTTATATAGTAGAGACAAAGGGCTTAGCACAGGGCTCTCTCTGGATGAGCAAGTTCTCAGCCACTGGCTGGTGCTACAGTTTTAGATGCTTCTGCTCCTGCCATTGCTTTCTTCTGTGAATCACCTTTGTCTTGTCTCACCTCCTGGCCTTGTCAGACTGGCCATCAGCAATCAGACTCTCTGAGGCGTGATGAGCAGTGATCATAGCCATGGTGCAGGACCAACAGGATCAAGAGCCAATGGTGAGTGAGCTCCTTTTCCCAAGATGCTCACGGTCTGGAGGAAGGTGGGGAGCTGCTGGCGATGGGTCTGTCAGTTGTTCCAAGGCTACATGCACATTCAGAGATGTGCTTAGATACTCGGCAGGAGGCTGAGTTAGAGCCCTGGACTTAGAGCAGCTAGGATTCGCTACAATTCCATAGGGTGGGTGTGACTACTACTAGACCATGAAGCAAAACAGCCCAGATCCACAAGCAGGAGTCTACCTACTCTCCCGCCATGAGAGGATCCACAAACCTCTCTCTGTGCACCACACAAACCCTATTTCTACCCAGGGAAATTCATCAGAGACAAAGATTTTCAAGGGAGGGTTGGTCACCCAGGCAACCTCTGCCTAGTGTGTATCAAAAGTCCAGGCTGTCAGGAAGAAAGCAAATGTTGGTCACCAATTTGTACAAACAACACAGGATCCCACTTCTGAGTGATTATTGTATTTTATCCTCTGGCCTCTTTTCAACCAAAATCTCCCACAAGGCAAGAGACAGCCTGGACTATCCTATTACAGGAGAACTTGACTCCCTCTGGACCATCAGCACATACCTGCCCAGTGGAAACCCCTCCTGAGGAAAAGGGTCCTCCTTACAGGCACCTGTCCTCTCCCTCTGGAACAGAAAACACAGGGTACTTGTAGTTATCTGGTTGCCCCAGACCCGAATAAATTCTGAATTTATGACAGTCAGTATTTGCCAGGAATTTACTACATCCCAGGTGCTCTCTTCTCTTTCTAGCACTCTCACCTGGTACAAGTGGGGAAACTAGCCATCAGGAAGGTGAATGACCCTGGTGGTACAGCTCATCATGGGTGGAGTCAGAAATGAACCCAAACATGTGCTATGGTCTGGATGGATGATAGCCTAGGAAGGCAGGGGCAGCCAGGTCAGGCAGATGTAAGCATGACACAGTCAAGCCTGGGTATAACAGGCTACCCTTCCCCTCAATGATCCCTGGGTTCTGGTGACATTTGATGAATGGCCCAACAACAGTTTTCTAGGGAAGGCAAATATGACAGGTTTCCTCACAGAAGCTCCTGTCAACCTTCTGGCTTCATTTCCAATGCCTTGGTGTCCAGGGAAGGCAAATCCTGAGGCAGACCTTGACAAATAATTGCTCTATCTACAGATTTCCTGCCCCCAAAAGATATGAGGAGGGGTTAGGAGTAAGGAAGGGAGAGGACAACCCCTTTACCTTGAGCTTATGTTCTCCAGGTACAGACATAACTGGGACAGTCCTTCTTCACTCTAACAGATGCAAGTCATACGCTAACATCTGGAGCCTCGGATGGGCTTTTCTGCTGCCTCTATTGGGTCTGTGAGATCCATCCATGCCTGATATGTTAATATATTCTAAAGCCAGAGTGTTAAAGTGATTTCCTCATTGAAAATCAGAGGGGAGAGTGTTTGATGGTCCTATTACTGAGGGGAAAGAAGAAAAAAACTTGACAATTGTCCTTGATAATGGAATATACTTGACTTGCATTATCCTGGGGGTGATTATTGCAAATTGTGATTTCAGAAATGCTGCTAATCAGAGGGAATTGGGGAGGGCTCCCCAGGGGCAGAACAAAACTAGAGGGTGCTCCCGCTGTGGAGACTCTGCACAATTGGAAAGCAAGAAAAACTCTCGCCCACAGGGGAGTGGGCCTGGTCTCGAGGACTCAGTGGTCCAGGTTCAGACTACCTGTTCTAGAAGAGGAAGCTGGAAGCTATACCATAGCCATAGCCAAAACCAAGGCCAGCTCTACTCCGACAGCCTTCCCTGAGTCAGACCCAGAATTTATGCCAAGCCACAGGGGAGAAATGAGTTCCAGCTGTGGAAAAAGTAACCACTTGCTGTTTGGTGTGGAGTCAGGGAAGAGAGGCCTCAGTCCTGCCTGCAGAATGGCTAACTGACACTCTTGGCACTTTGGTGTAAAGTGGAAGATCTCTCCACCTCTTAGTCCCGCTTACACCAAGTACAGGATGGTCCCATTCATAACTCCCTGTGTCTAGAGGAAATGGGGCACGTTGGGCTAGCCCTTATCCAGAAATGATACATTTCAGAATGGTTATTGTGTTTTCATTATTGGGCACTGATGTGTGTCTGTGCGAATTCAAGCCATGTGATAGAGATGCCCACAGAAAGCAGGAGGAGTTGAATGCTCTAGAGTTGGAGATGCAGGTGGCTGTGAGACGCTCCAAGTGGATGCTGGGAACCAATCCTAGGTCCTCTGGAAGACCAACAACTGCTTGTAATTGCTGGGCCATCTCTCTAGCCCCTAAAATGATCTTTGATGCCATAAAAACCTTTTATGGGTATAAATATGAGTACAATCTCCCAGGAAGGAACCTGGGAGCTCTCTATGCTCATTGGGAATCTCCCAGGGCCTGGTCTGGTCTTAAGCTTAGCTCCCACCACACTGCTTGGCTACCTTCTACTTGACCCACTGAGGTCAGGAACTGTCTTGAATTCATACTGAACACACACACAGACACACACACACACTTCTCTATGTGTATGCCAGGCAGCTTTCCATCACTGTAATGAAATACCTGAGCCTATGAGCTTCTAAAGCAAAAGATGGCTTTGGCTCCCAGTTTTGGAGTTCCCATCCATGTTTGGTTGGACTCATTGCTTTAGACCTCTGGTGGGTGTGAGGGCAATGTCCCAGGATGTAGCACAAAACTAACTGCTCACCTCATGACCAGAAAGCAATAGAGAAAAAGACAGGAGGTAAGATCCCACAGTCTACTTCAAGAACATGTCCCTTATGACCTCAATCTCAATACCTCCCATTAGTCCCCTCCTCCTGACAATTCGCAACATCTCCCCAAGTGTGACATGAGAACTATGCCTTTGACACACGGCCTCTAAAGACATCTGACATCTTGACTTGCTGAACCCCAGTGTGGTACGTGTACAGCCACATCTATGAAGGAAAGATTGAGACTAGGCTGCCACTCCCTCACTCCATTCTGACCACGTGGGCAGCGATGGAGCACAGTCCAGCTAGAGTGCCACTCATTCCTGCAGTCATGTGATCTACTATGATTGTCACACACCTACCCACTCAACACATTTGGCCCAGCCAGGGAAAGTGGGTAGTCAGGTAACCTCTTGCAGAAACAGAAGGTATGTAACAAATCCAGTGTGCGGCCAGAAGACTTGGCACTCTGGTGAAGAGACTGCAGCCAAACCTTCCCTTCTGCTGGCCCCCTCTCTGTCGTGGTGCTGAGGCCCACATGGGGACAGAAGCCCCAGGAAGAAACCACCAGGTCCTTCCTCTGGCAGAGTAAGGTCTGCATAGAGCCATCTTGATGAGAAATCCAAGTGGCTGATGTCAAGTTGCTTGGAAGAAATATGTATTCAGCCTCTGGGATGTGGTACACATCTTTGTACATCATGAAGATGCAGAGAAAACAGATTTGACACCGTCCACATCGTCTTAAGCGATTTCTAGGCATGTTAGTTGAGTGAGGTCGGAAACATACAAACAGCAGCCAAGGTGTGCATATCTCAGGAATAGCTACAGGCACAGGAAAACCCAAATGAGAAAAGATGAATGCTGTGTTTGTTATTCAGGGAGGGCACCAGCGGACAGTTACATATGCCATCCCCTAAATTAGAGCTATTTGTTCTCATAGAATTAATTGTAGAAATAAATAAAATTTATCTTCAATATTTGACATGTGATCCTAAAAATTAGAATTCATGAGCTCACGTTTTCAATAACTCACATATAAATATAGACAAACGGATGTTTTAATGCAAATTTAATATACAGTAGTTAAATTAATGATTTTTCTCCGTTCGTTTTTAATTGGGAAAAAAACCCTCACTGCCACACCATATAAATCAAACTAGCTCAGCATGTTGGCGTGATAGAGAAGTCGGCACGTTCTCGGCCATGTGTCAAGATCCGATTTGTTTAAAATAAATGGCCCCTGTTCCCAGTTCCATACACGGCATCATGTTAATACATATTCATAACCCGGCATTTCTTTACCATTTTTTCTCTTTTGAGTTTAATATTTTCTGTATTAAAAAATAAGTACTAAGATCATCTGATCCCAGGGGCCGTGTAGGCCACGGATGCTGTGTTCACTAATAGTAAAGATGTGACGGGGACTGAGGCGATGGTTTGATGGGTAAACATGTTTGCCACACAAATGTCAGGGCCCGGGTTAGAATTCACAGAAGCCCACATAAAGCTGGATGTGGGTAGGAATATGTGTAATCTAGGTAGAGGTGGAGCAGGAGAATCCTATAAAGTCTTAGACCAGCTAGCCTGGTGTATACAGTGGGAAAACAACAGAGACTCTGCCTCAAACAAGACAGGAGGTAATGATTGACACCCAAGGTTGTTCTGCCCCCACCCCTACACACACACACACACACACACACACACGCACACAGATTGGATGATGAAGTGTCTCCCACTGCCCTACCGTTTCCTGTCTCAGGACTGGACGTGGTTGCAGGGTTTTGCTTGAAGTCCTTCTAGGCTAAAGTGGGCCAGGTGGTGTGGGTGCCGGAGATTGAGGTAAAGGACAGGACCCAGGACACGTGGATCTGTTAATTGCTCCTGCATTGAGCTCATCTCGTCTCATCCGAGGTGATTGCCTCTTGATTTCATGCTAGATGGCTATACTGCTACCGAGAGCCTCTTGGTGAGTTTGTGGACCGTACCAAAAAGGCATTTTTATCACCGGTTTAATGCCCCATAGCTGACAGAGAACAGGCGAGAGAGAGGAGTGATACCAGTACTCCAGCATTAAAGGGATCATTAAGCCCTCGGATGGGGAGAGGGCCTGTTGTCAGTTATGTGGCCAGCACAGGCCTGAAGTGATGCGTAGGCAAAAGATAATGGGGGAACACTCACCTTGCCTTGCCAGCTGCGGCCTTGGACCCCCTCACCGTGTTCTCCCACAGGTCAATTCAGGGTGGGGGGTGGCAACTCCCCTAACTGGCTATACTCCCTGGTAAATGATGCAACCTGCCTCCTGTATCCAACCTGTTGCTTCTCACCAGGATGAGCAGCCCAGAGAGGCAGCTACTGCTCCTGACCTCTGTCTTACCACAGAACATGCATGCAACAGAGATTTTGCAAGTTCTCCCCTCCTGGTACCCACAGAGGCCTCCCTTTCATGCCTGGCAAGGAAGTGTGCCCGGGTTCTCCGTCAAACCTAAGCCCTGCGCTTTCTTTCAGCTTCCCAGTATCTGGGGACTCATCACCAAGACAGAGTTTGTGGAACAGAAGCATTCAGCCACAGGCCTGGAAGTGCTTCTTCCTCTTCTTCTTCTTCCTCTTCTTCTTCTTCTTCTTCCTCTTCTTCTTCCTCTTCTTCTTCTTCTTCTTCTTCTTCTTCTTCTTCTTCTTCAGATTTATTTATTATTGTATGTAAGTACACTGTAGCTGTCTTCAGATGCACCGGAAGAGGGAATCAAATCTCTTTACAGATGGCTGTGAGCTACCATGTGGTTGCTGGGATTTGAACTCAGGACCTTTGGAAGAGCAGTCAGTGCTCTTAACCACTGAGCCATCTCTCCAGCCCCCTGGAAGTGTTTCAAGAAATGGGAAACCATCCTGGTGGTAGAGCAACTGATGCATGGATATCGTGTATGGGATGGCAGTCTGGAGAAACAGCTTCACATAAGAAAGAAAGAAATCAGGCGGAAGGGAGGACTGCATAATTTATCGATGACCCTGGGCAGCTGGAAATAACGAATATCCCCAAATTAGTATTCATTGTTTTATCGGCTTGCTCCTTCCCAAGGAGAGGCTCCAGGGATTGAGACATATCTGTGACAAGATTTAAAGGGGGCTGCTCCAAAGAGCCTATCAATTGTGTCCTAACAAATAGTTGGGAGTATTTAATTCCAGATCATGTGAACAAGGCCTGTCCAAACTCTGGTGATAGCCCTGAATCTGAAGACCAGTGACTCTGCAGGTGCAAGTAACTGTCAGGAACTTGCCCATGGGGACCCAGCACCGCCTCTAGGATGAAGTCTCTCTACTCTAATAGTCACTGCAGTGTGAGTGTATGTGTGTGTATGTGTGTGTGTTTGTCTGTCTGTCTGTGTGTCTGTGCGCATGTGTATCTGTGTGTGTGTGTGTTGTATGTGCACATGTGGACGATTCTGTGTATGCAGGTGGTGTTCAGGTGTGTGCAGATGCATATACACCTGCCTGGATATGTATATGAAGATTAGCCTTGGGAGTCATTCTTCAGTTGCCCTACATCATATTTTTTTCCATTGTCATGTATGTCTCTGTGTATGTATGTTTTGCATATGTGTGGGGGGAGTGCACATGTGTAAACATGCATTGAGAGTCCTAAGCTTGATGTCAGTCTTCCTCGATTGCTCTCCCCCATCTTATTCCCTGAGGCAGGCTCTGTCCATCAAACCCAGAGCTGGCCACTATGTCTGGTTTTGTTAGCCATCTGGCTCCCTTTCTCCACTTTCTGAGGCTGGGATTCTAAGCAGCTGATACACCCACCTGGGTTCCATGTGATTCCAGGGATTTGAACTCTGTTCCTCACCCTCGAGCAAGCCCATTAATGTCTGAGCCATCATTCCAGCCTCCACCATGTTTTATACAGTTTGCCAAATGGACTAGGCTGGCTGACTGGCGATCCTCCCAACTCTGCCTCCCCAGCACTGAGGATCACACACACACCACCACCACCCACACCGCTTATTTTCACATGGTTTCTGGTTGTCTGCCACACACACTAGTAACCCAGCCTGGTCACTGTGGGTTTTTTGTGAGGAATCAGACCTGAAGATCACAAACCCAGTTTCTTTCCCTTCTGTTCCAAGGCCACATTTTTTTTTCCCACATGGCACCTCATATAGACTGGGCAACAAACACAGAGGTAAGGTCCTGAGTTGGCTGAATTGGGAAAGGAACAAAGCAATGGTCCAAAGAGACTATATCTGTCTGCACAGTAATGGCCACCAAATCTGCCACACACTGTGCCTATGGAGAGGAAAAGGAAACACAAGTTTAAGTCAAATCCTTGAAAACAGTGAAACACCCTGTGGATGTAAGAGCCAACTGCTTCGAGCTAATGCAGGCCCCATCCAGGATGGAGCTGTCTTCTTTTCTACCATCCATAGAATACTAAGTGGAATTCTCTAGGGCTGTATCCCATGGCTCACAGTCATAATGAAGTCTGTAAGAACTAGGAGTAGAGGAGGCAGGTCATAGTCAGATGCAGAGCACCCTGGTAGTCTGGCATAGATGCCCACGCACCCGGTCTGTATCCTTCTTGTTAGGAATCGTCTTCCAAACATCCGTCCTTGCTGTGATCCAGCAGCGTCTCCAAGGCTTATCAGCTCTGACATACTCCCAACTCATTTATTTTCCTTATTCTCCCCCCAATCACTTCTAGGGGGGCATAATTTCCCCAGCAAATGATGCAGTTGTCAGCATCCCCTGATTAAGAGGTCTGCATTCATTGCAGCAGAATATCACCTACACTGCGACTGCCAAGAAGCTAACGAACAGTGCCTAAGACTGGGCTGGAGATCTCTGATGCCAGAAGAAAGCCACCATTATGAGTTACCTATATGTTTTCTGTGGCTAAGCAAGCAGCCCTCATGCCCAGACAAGCTTGGGGACATCTTATATGTGAAGACTGCACAGCCAGGCTCTGACTCTTAAACAGCGTTTTCTTTAAGTTCTTTTTAAATTTTATCTTTATTTTTATGTGCACTGGTGTTTTGCCTGCATAGAGATATGGGGGTGGGGCGGGCATCAGATCCCCTGCAACTACAATAACAGAGAGTTTTGTGCTAACATGGAGAATGCTGGGAATTAAGCCCTGGTCCTCTGGAAGACAGTCAGTGTTCTTAACCACTGAGCCATCTCTCCAGTCTTGTATGCTGTGTTTTTTTCTATCTCTCTCCAGATCCTCATCTATAAAGTAGGGCGAAGAGAACAGCCTACCTGACTTCAAGGAGGTGATAGGATTAAATGAGATAATAGTATAAGAACATTTAAATGGTGTCTGGGTGCACTAGGTGCCTTGTAGGTCCTGACACATGGAAGTAGGGCTCATTTGTTTCAGCATCAGAGTTGACTGTGGATCCCGCTAACATGATTCCAGGGTCTGATATGGATAGCCACGGGGATACTGAAGGTGGCACTCACTCATGTTCCCTCAGGGTCACAGAGGACTGGCAATAAAAACATTGTGGTCTCCATTTCACACTCAAAATGACTAAGGTGGGAGGCCTAAAGGAAATGACGCACTCAACATTACAAGGCACTGTGTCTTGAATGTCAAACGGCCCCTGAATGCTAACATGTTTAAATATTTGGTCTCCATCTCCTGCCATTGTTTGAGAAGGTGGTAGAGCCTTTAGGAGGTGGAGCCTCCTCAGAAGAGTGAGTTTCTGGGGGCGGACTTTGCCGTTTCAAGACCCGGCTCTACTTCCTGCCTGTTCTCTGCTTCCTGCCCACCTTGCCTTGCCTACCTGCTCTCACATCTCCGCCACCATGATAGATTACATCCCCTCTGAAACTGTGAGCCAGGGTAAATCCTTTCTTCCCTAAGTGGCTTTTGTCCGGGTAACGAACACCCAAGGAGAGCAAAACCAGGCTTTCAGTCACCACTTCCATTGATTTTAACACTCACGCCCACATTCCAGGAATTCAGATGTAGGCGGTCCTCCCTCTGGCGGCCTCTACAGAAGCCAATCCCACGGGGAAATCAGATTGTACTGTGGGGTGGCAAGGCACGGAAGCATGGAAGGTGGGTGGGAAGATGAGCCTTATAGAATAAGAAAGTTGGCCAGTGAAGGCCTTGGGAGCAGTAGTACACACACACACACACACACATACACACACACACACACACACACATACACACACACACACATACACACACACACATACATACACACACATACACACACACACATACACACACACATACACACACATACACACACACATACACACACACACACACACAGACACACACACACACACACACACACACACACATACACACACACACATACACACACACACACACACACACACACACAGAGCAGCCTGACAGAAACGATGCTGGCATGCCACAAGGGGATAGAGCCTGTGCTCAGGGGCACAGCAGGAAGACTGCGACTGAGGAAGCCGCCACATTCCTGTCTGCCATCAGGAGAACTACATGCTGGATGGAGGGGCACCAATTGTGTTGGAGAGTGTGTACAACAGGAAGATGAAGACAGGCGATGGAAGGCCAGACCAGGGGGAAAGGTAGTGGGTTAACTACTCCCCTTGCTGTGAGCAAATACCTGACAAACCATTTAAGGGAGGAAAGCTTTATTTAGGCTCATGTGTTGAAGGGCTTTGACCCGCCATGGCAGTGCAATTGACTGCAGTCATCGTCTGATGCAGAGAGATGCAGGTTTGCTTTCAGCCAGCTTCTTCCTTTTCATTCAGGGTAGGCATTTCTTTCCCCATCAGCTAAACATATCCAGAGACGCCCTCAGAGGCGGGGCCCAGAGGCCTGTTCCCTAGCTGATTCTAAATCCAGCCAAGATGCCATAGCAGCAAATGCTCAGAGACTGGGATACAATGTTCGAGCCTAAAGACCGAGGCCCAGCTGTCTAGATTCAAGTTTTTATGGTTCAAGAAGCACTTAGTGATCACCTAGTTTCTACTGGACCCTCTGTGTGGTGTAATAATAAAGCCATGACAAGAACAAACACTTTGTCCCTTAGAGGTTACATTTTATCAGTAAGAGGTGATTAAACCCTTCTAGCAAGGGAGGGGTCATCAGACAGAGAAGGGCAAGCAACAGGTACGCATTCAAGGGGTAAAGGGCATCCAGAATAGAGGTTTTTCAGAACTCTGTGGCCCTGCAGGTTTAGAAAGTCTTTCACCCCTCCTTTCACAAAGGAATATGACAAACAACACATTCAAATGTTTTGTGTACATTTGTGTGTAAGTAAACATGCATGTATATGGAAGTCAGAGATCAACCTTAGTATCTTTCTTCAAAAGTTGTTCATCTTGTTTTTTAAGACTTGGTCTCACACGAGGACCTGGGCTTCACCAATTAGGCTAGTCCGGTTGTCCAGTGAGACCCCGCAATCTGCCTTTCTTTGCCTTCTCAGTGTTCATATTCCAAGTTCATACCACCAAGCCTGGGTTTTTACCTGGGTACCAGGGATCAAACAAAGGTCCTCAGGCTTGTGTGTAAGCACTTTTACAACTGAGCCATCTCCCCAGCCCTGCCTATTCAAATATATTTAGGTCCTAAAAACCTTCAGGTGTCTTGTTTGTACCTTTTCTGTTCTCTAACTGTATGCATTTGACCCTCAAAATTAAAAATACTGAGGATTCAGTATTTTTCTGAGTTTCTGAGAACAGAGATCCAAAATTACCGTAGCTGCAGTTAAGAGAAATATTAAGACCTTGTGTGATTACGTGGCCATTACCTGTCCAGGCTGGTGTGGCAACTTTATGCTTTGGTCCAGACTTTTGAATGTTCTAACCTCCCAAGAGCTCAGATGTTCCCACCACCACCACTACTTCTAGATGAAATTGGAAGGAAACAGGGGAAAGGGAGAGCATAGCCTTTCAGAGAATACCCCGAAGAGCTCCCTCCCATTGCTGGCCTTGGTTTCCATTGGCTAAAATGCAGGAAATGGCCTGATCCAGCTTTGAGGGTTAGAGAATGGAATGTGGGCCCTGCTAACCACTGATGGCTCTCAGGAAGAGAATGGCTCCTGGGGACAATCAGTTCTCTTTAACAACAAAGGGTTTTGTGCTTTGTCATTGACTTGAAAATGCTTTAAGACTTAGCTGAGAGCAGCCATCCTTCTCAGCCTTTCTTCTCCTAGTCCTTCTGAAGACAGCAGAGAGGCTGTAGGCAGAGCTCACACAAAAGCCAGATGCCTGAATCTAACCTTCAAGGAGGATAAATAGGTCTCTTATGGGACTCCTTTTTTTCTGAATGCATTACCCCAACTTCCTGTGGAAACAGGTGACTGATGGGAACTGATGCAGGCCCCAGAGCTGAAATCAGAACTGAGTTACTGGCTTTCCTTCATGTTATGTTTGTCCCTAGATATGACCTATGATTTCATAGTTTTAGCCCCAAACTTCTAATAGCCTCTCACATGGCTTTGTCTTTTGGGTTCCTGAGAGTGGGTAGCAGTCACTCACTTTCATGTTGCTGTAATAAAACACTCAACAAAATCAACTTAAGGAAGGGGCTATTGTTGTTTGGTTGGTTGGTTGGTTGGTTGGTTGGTTGGTTGGTTGGTTGGTTCTGCTTTTAGCTCACAGCTAGTGCCCCAGATGTTGAGGCAGCAAGCGCTTGAAGCAGCTGGTTGTATTATGCCCACAGTGAGAAGACAGAGCAATGAATTCTGGTGCCCAGCTCAGCATTCACCACCTTGTACATGACCCCTGCCTAGGGAATAGTCCCGCCCACAATTAAGATGAGTTTTCCTACTTCAGTTAACCTCTTCAATACCATCTCCCACAGGCATGCCAAGTGATATGTCTCTCGGGAAGTCCATATCTCTTAGGGAGTCACATTCTGTCAAGTTGACAGTTAATACTTAGTGTCACAAGAGCCCAGATGTAGCATCACTAAGAATATTGATGTCCTTGCTCAGCATCATGACCACCTGATTCCCATCTGCCCTCCATGTGGTTCTCAGGACTTCCATCTGCTATCTACCCTACCTCCCAGCCCACTGCCTTGTTCTTCTCTTAGTGGCCCTCCCTATAAGCTAACTATTCCCTGCAACCCCCATGTCTCTAACTGTCCCTTGACTCCTCTAAAGTCCATCCTGGGCCACTGCCTTCCCTGTGCATACATGCCCCAGAAGTACCATCCTCCTAAGACAGGAAATCCATAGCAAACTAACTCCTAAACCCCATAGTCATTACCTCTATTCATAACACGATGCTTGAGAGAAATCACGGCTTAGCGGCAGTTCCTATTGTCAATCTTTGCTGTAAGCCTGTATTTTCAGCTGGCAGTGTCTGTGAATACAGGCACAGCTGTGGGAACGTGTGTGAACACCATCATTCATTCTGTCTACATAGGAACTGTGCTGGGCATCCAGGTGAGAAGATGTTCTACATTAATTCAGCCACTCTAGGGGCCTCTCAATAAAAGGGAAAACTTTGCTTAAGGACCTGAGTGTTCTACATACTCCAATTTGCATCCCCTTCTTCCCCAAGTTCAACCCACAACTGCATTAGATGATGGTTCATTATTCTCACCACCCCAGTGAATACAGCCTCATGGTCCCCTCCTCTGAGTCATCTTGCATCCCAATAGCACACCATCTCCTTTCTCTTGCACAAAAGGATCTTTTCTCCCATCTTAACATCCAATATAGATTTAAACATCCTATCCCAGAAGCCCTGCTGGGTTCCCAGCCATTCCTGGATCATGTCATAAGCCCAAGAAGGACTTCCCAGTTAGGGCAAGGGAAGAACCAGGTTTGGATTACACCATGCTTTCTGGTTTTGTTTCTGAAGCAAGATGCCTCTGTCCTGAAGTATAACACCGTGGCATATGTCACTTGTACTGTGCATATGGCTCACAAAAGAGATCAATAAATACCTGATGGTTGATTATAGTTATTGACAACTTGCAAGTTGATTACAGTTATCACAGAAAGAATAAATCAGTTTCAGTTTTGTCTGTGTATTATAGCTGGCCCCATGGAGGGACTCTCAAGCATCTGGGCAGATGATAAATTCTGATGACAATCCAGCTGTCTCCAAATACAAAGATGCACAGCAAACACTCATGGTGTGAACTGAATTCTTGACTTTTCCTATGAATATTTTAACACCGAGTATGCACCACTTAAAATCTTTTCTGGAAACCTTTGCCCAGAGAGATGGTGATTGGCAATCCTCTTCTCCAGCGATTTCCAAATTTAAAACTTTCTATATGTGTCTAATAATTTTCCTCTGCACCCCTGCCTGCTGCTCTATTAACACAGGAGATAGGAAAAAAAAAACAAACCCACCTTTGCTGTCCCATTTCCTCCACCTCAGCCAGGACATTCTGCCCTTGTGGCATTTCCCAAAAATCTCTGTGACAGAGGAGCTGGGGCTGGAGAAACGGCTTAGTGGGTAAATCACTCACTAACTGTGACAGTTAGTTTCATCCACTACACAGATTGTACAATCACCTGAGAGATGGCTCTCTAGGCATGCCTGTAAGAATCCTCTTAACTATGTTAATTGATGGGTAAAGACCCAGCCAGCTTAATGGTGGATGGGACCATGCCACGGGTAGAGCATCCTGGATTGTATAAAACAGAAAACACCAGCTGAGCAGCGGCCAGCACTCATTCACTGCTCACAGCTGTTTGACTAGGATGCATTGTCCCAGCTGTCCTAAGCACCTGTCTCTGTGACTTTTTGGCCATAGTAGAATAAGTTCTTTAGCTTCTCTCAACTGAGAGTTTATCATAGCATCTGAAAAAGCAACTAAGACACTACACATGTGTGAGGTTGAGTTTGGATGTCCAGAACTCACATAAAGGCAGTAGGGCGCATCTGTAACTCCAGCACTTCTACAATGAGCCGGGAGTCAGAGGCATGAGAGTCAACCAGCCAGCTGGCCTGACATAAGCAGGGGTGAACAAAAGACCCTGCTTTAAAGAAGATAGAAGGAAGGCAAGGACTGACACCTGAGGTTGCCCTCTGACCTCCATATCACGTCAGGTTCATGCCTGAATGAACACACGCACACACACACACACACAGAGAGAGAGAGAGAGAGAGAGAGAGAGAGAGAGAGAGAGAGAGAGAGAGAGAGAGAGAGAGAGAGAGATGGGGGAGGGAGAAAGAAAACAAAAAAAGACAAAAGATAAGAAGACTCTGGGGACCAGGGAGACTCCCAAGCCCAGTCACACCTACACCATGTTCTGTGTCCAAGGTCATTGAATTGGGCCTTCCCTTTAAACCAGTTTGGGTTTGTCTGGGAAAAAAATCAATTTGGAAAGGCATTTGGGGGGAAAAGCAAATAAAATTTTGTTACTGAATTTTATTTAGAGAAAAAATGTAGTACTTTCCATAAAAATTCAATTTGATTATATTGCAATTTCATTTCTAATCTGTATTTCCTATGCCAAAGCATTCTTTAATGGATCAGAAGTACATAACTGCCAACTGTAGATTCTGCAGCAGCCTCCAGAAGCAACATGGTTCTCATATCTTCTCTCCCAACTTTTTGCCACTGGCAAGGCCCTGCCAGACTCTCAAGAGACTGTCAACTGTGGCTAGGGGCTGGTTCTCAGATGCCCCGAGCTTACAGACTGGGGATCGTGGGCCTTTCAGACACTTTCTTGCTCAGTTCTGATTGCTCAAGAAGGAATAAGGGCTGAGCCCCTGGTGAACTCTCTTTAATGCTGCCACGCACCTAATCACAGCCATCCCTACAGGGTTGGACTCCTGAGGTCCAGGTCAATGGAGGGAATGCTGCCCATCCACTAGACTGATGAGAAGAAAGGCTGTGGCACGGGAGCCACTCTGGAAATAATAGAAACATCAGCCGGAAGCCACAGCCTTTGCACAGCTAAGGGAGAATGGGGGCAAATCCTGGAAGAAATCACTCCCAAGTGCTGGACAGCATCCCAGTGAGAAGGGACAGATGAGCTACTCTAACTGTGGCCTAACTCACACTCGTGTGTGTGTGTGTGTGTGTGTGTGTGTGTGTGTGTGTGTGTGAAAGAGAGAAAGGGCGAGAATGTGGAAACCAGAGGGTGTCATCCTCAGGAATATCATCGACCTCCTTTAAGACAGGCTCTCTCATTGGCCAGTGAGCCCCAAAGATCTGCTTGTCTCTGCTTCCCCAGTGCTGGGATTACAAACATGTGATACCATACCTGGCACATTCATGTAAGTGCTAGAAATTGAACTCAGATCCTCATACTTATAAGGTAAGGACACTTTACCAACTGAGCCACCACACACACACACAAACACACACACACACACACACACACACACACAGCAGTTCCTTCACTCTCTTTGTTGTTAAAAACTTTCCCTGAGCCAAGCAGTTTATAAACACAAATGTCACACTTCACACTGGTACAGGCTTGTCCCATGAAGACTACTGAGCAAAAGCAGTAAACAGATAAAAAGACACATGCAAGACTAGACTCTCGGACAACAAGTAACCGGAACGTGGTGCATGCAGAACTGTGGGATGCCTCCCTGAGATCATGGAAAGTGAAAGAATATTTGAAGATAGGTAGTAGAGCAGGAGCCTGTTGGTACATGAAGAATGTTCCAGAAAGCATAGGTGTCGGGCCACAGGCAGAGATCCAGTAGTCAGGGCCTACAACCCCGGCCCTGATAAGCTTTGGTGGAAAAGCAAAAAACCTGGTCCACAACCCTGCTCTAATCCAGAGCAGAGACCCAGCAGAAGAGTCGACAGCCGGGTTGAGCTAGCTGGCCTGCGACGGTCTGTGCCCTGGTTGCACCCTGCTGAGGGCCAGGATTGTATCTGTGGCACACGTTACCACTGAGGGCCATGCAGACCTCCGTGGTCTGTGCTGCAGCCTGAACCCACTTCTGTGGGCCATGCTCCTTCCGGGAAGGAGGGGGCAAACTGATCTGAGTGACCTGGGCTGCCACCTGAGGCCACAGTGATGTCCAGGCTTGTGCTGCCACCAAGGGCCATATCTGGGTCCGAGGGCCTACTGCAGCCTAGTCTGAGGTCTGAGTTCCCAGCAAAGGCCATGCTATGGTCTGTGATCTTAGCCTTGTTGGTATCTGTAGGCTATGCCGCCACTAAACGCCACATTGATGCAAGTGGCTTGCACTGCCACATGAGACCACATTGATGTTTAGGGCTGGGCTACCTCAGAGGGCCTTATCTGGGTCCTGGGTCCTCCTGCAGCAGGGGCCATGGTTGTGGTCTGTGCTGTTGCCTGAAACTGTGTGGTGGCCCATGACCCATGCTCCCTCTGACTGTGAAAATCAAGGAGGCCACTTCTGCTGTGATATCCATGACTACAGATGCACAACTGAGAGGGAGGGACATCGAAGACTTCTGTGACAATCCTCATCCCTCTGCCCTCCCCCGAAACAACAACAACAATAATAACAACAACAAAGGTAGCAGCTTAAAATAAAAGAATAGATGTCAGGTGTAAAGGTTCTATAGAGAATGAGAACAGGGTAGACATACATTGCAAGAGGTTGGGTATCTAGAATGCAGACTCCTACTTCTGCATGTTGTTCCCTCAGCCTATCCCAAAATACCCTTTGCTTGATGATGTCCTACTCAGCTTTCATGATTCTACGCAAATGTGCTATCCACATTCACAGCCCTGTGCGGGTCACATGGAAGATGCTGTGATGTGCTACTACTTAGTGAAATTGCTGTCTATAGATCTATATATCACGCACCCTATATGTGGGGAGCTCCATAGCATGGCAGATCTATGGCCAGGGCCCAGCATTTAGTAGGTGCTCAGTAATTGCACATTACATGTGTGGGAAGAACACAATCTCGGTATGGTTTAGATGACATTTCTCTGGCAGGCAGGGAGGACTTCAGGGATGAGATGTTGTTGGGTCAGCTCCATTACAGGGCACAGCTGCTTGGGGAGGCAGGACTGCCACCTGGATGGGTGTGCTGGGCCATAGGGAAGCCCCAAGGCACTGCTCTGGGGATGGGAAAGTCAGAGCTGTTTCAGGAGTCCCCTGACCTGTACGAGGCCGGGACCATGGGGTTGGTTCTCACGCTATAGACTCTGGGAGTCGAGGAAGAGCTGAGAACAGACTGGGGACCCAAGGACTGGGGGCAGTGTCTAGCCCGGGGCTGGAGGACAAGAGGAGTTCTGGCTAGTCCCAGGAGGGAATGTCCTTGTCTTGACTTGGCAGGCTTGGTGGCAGTTGTGGCTGGGAACACAGAGAGGCCTTCTACGGGAGACTAGGCTGCAGCTCTGTAGGTGAAGGCCTTTTCCATGGCTCCCCACAGTGAATCTCGATGAAAAGAGCCAGTCTATAGTTTCAGTTTATTATTGTCATGGCAGAAAATGGAAGCATAAAACCATACCCCACTTCTCAGGGTGGGCCAGAGATTAAATACCTTTTGCAGGGAGGAAATGTCTGGGAAGGGATGATTTGGTAACTGCCCTCCAGGCCTCTAGGTACCTCATTAGCATGGAGAACTCTGTTTTGAGCCTACTTGACTGCGGCCACAACTCTTTTCTGGTTGTCTTGGTCTAAGATGTTAGGGATACCTCATCTACATGTGGGCCTGGAGCATTGCCCTTATGTGACTGATGGCCACAAATCTATGGGAGCACTGTAGCTTGGTGACAGGGGCCTGGTGCTGAGAGCAGGCAAAGCTCCTACTGTCCCTTCAGGGTCTCTGGGACTTCAAGCCTTTGGCTCAATCTTACCAGGCTTCCCTTCATGGTCCACCATCCCACAAGATGTCCTCATCCCAGATGAGGCCCCTGGATGGGGCCATTGTCTCTGGAAAGATCTAGAATCACTGAAAAGCATCCGTCTAGCAGAATCCAAGCTGTTTGCTAACTTTCATCAGAAATGTTAAAATGGAAAAAAAAAAACTTTCAAAGATAGACCATTCTGAAGTTGTGTTTTTTTTCTTAATGTACTACCATAATTAGAGGATTAGGGAGTCTTTTATGGGAACAGAACTATAATCATCATACTCTATTATAAGAAATTATATACAAATTACACAATTATAAAAAATTTGTTGCTTCCTCCAAAATTATAACACCTTACGTACCTTCTGAGGAAAATTGCATCTCAGTTCCCACCCAGAGGGGAAAAGGACATCTAATTCGGTGTTCTGAGGAAAATCATTTCATTGGTAGCAGTAGTGGCAGTTGCTGACACAAGGACCCACTGGGTTGTGTCAGGTCTGTCCTCCAAAGGGTTCTGAGCACTATCTTGATGTCTATAACTGCTTCCTGTGCCAGGCCTATGAGCCCCAGCTGCAATCTGCGTGGAAGCCAGAAGACTCCAAAACCCAGATACAATTCCTCTTCCATCTTCAGCCAAGCCACAGAAAGATTTTACAACTGAAATATATGCCTAAAATGGGGTGTCTTGGAGAAGAGACCATTAACCAGCCCTCCAAACAATGACATATCTGTGTCCCACTGACCCCTTAGAACCAGAGCAGCCCAAAGGTGCGTGCTGCCAGATCTGAGATATTCCTGGGAACCTACTAAACTCTTGGGCCCAGACCCATAGGAATTCTCTGTCTTCTCTGAGTTAAGGAAAGTCAACCTACTGTCTTGATTTCCTTTTGTTGCTAGGATAAGATACCCTGACAAAATCAACTCAAAGGATAAAGAGTTTACTTTGGCTCACAGTCTCAGAGAGATTAGAAACCATCATTGCAGGCAACAGGATTATGAGGCTGGCCTATTGTACTGTACCAGCAGTCAGGATATATATATATTGACACAAGCTAGAGTCATCTGAGAGAGGGGATCTCAATTAAGAAAACTCCATCATCACATAGGCCTGTAGACAAGCCTACAGGCAATTTCTTGATTAATGGTTGATGTGGAAGGACTCAGCCCACTGTGGGCGGTACTATCCCTTTGCTGGTGGTCCTGGGGTGTATAAGAAAGCAAACTGAGCAAATCATGGAAAACAAACCAGTAAGCAGCATTCATTCCTCCATGGTCTTGCTTAAGTATACACCTTGAGTTCCTGCTGATTTCCCTCAGTGATGGATTATGACCTGGAGATTACAAGACAAAATGAACCCTTTCTTTCCCATATTGCTTTTGGTGATGGTCATTATCACAACAATAGAAACCTAAAACAACCTCAAAGCCTGCCCCCACAGAACCACTCCCTTCCAGAAAGGCTCCACATTCTAAAGGTTCTATAAATCTTTCCAAATTTTTCCATAGTCATCAGGTGGGGACCAAACATTCAAACACTATCAAGGACATATCGCACTCAAGCCGCAATACCCACAAAATATCATTAGGCAAATATTTTATGTCATGCACTCCCCTAGATGCTGGGGACACCATGAGAAGTAAGAAGAAGCACAGTTGTCAGTTTTCCATTACTATGACAAAATACCTGAGTTTATTACTGCAAAAAAGAGGAAAGATTTATTTTGTCTCAGAGTTTAAGGATTTCAATCCACAGTGGCTTGATCTTGTGGATACATAATAAAATATGGTAGGTATGCAGAACAGCGTTGGCTACTTACATGGTTGCTGGGGAGTAGAAAAAGAGGGGGAGGAAGGGGTCAGGTCTTAATGTCTTCTTCAAGAGAATACATCCAATGACCTAACTGCCTCTCCAAGATTCCTCTAAAAGATTCTACCAGCTCCTGACAGCACCACAGGCTGGTGTCTAAGCCTTTAAAACACTGACTTTTAGTGATCTCCTAGACGCAGACTGTAGTCCATGGTTCCTCCTTCTGAGGATTTACAGTCTAACATCCATGGGATCTCTGTGAGGGACAGGCTCCCAGTGCCTTCCCAGTGTACCCTCCTCCCAGCTTCACTTCCAATCCCTGTCATCTTGTGACAGTTACCATCATTAACAAAGGTCGCATTCCATTCCATTAACAAAGGTCGCATTCCATTCCATCACCTCGGTTTCAACATATGAATTTAGGAACAAACACACATTCAGCCCATGACATTTCATTTTGACCCATTATTTTGTGATGTTGGAAGAAGACTTAGGACCCCCGACGTCTCATATCCCAGCCAACCTCCCATTTCCAGGAGCCAGGGGAAGTAAACAGCAGAGCCCTGCAAGGTTAGCCATGCTTAGCAGTTCTGTGGAGATCTCTGTATCCGGCCTCTTCTTCCCCATTATCAGGTGCATGCAGTGCTGCAAATCTCAGTAGTCCCCAGCAAAGGGCTACACATCATCGTCCTCCCCTCTGGAGCTGCCATCCCACTCACGGTCAGTTCTGGCTCACATTCATGGCCCATGGTTCCAGCCCTTGGCATAACAGGAAGCATGCTGATCCCACACACCAGCGCCAAAGGACAGGAAAGCACAGCTCCCTGCTGTCAAATGTCAAAAGCGAAGGTGGACTTCGAAAGCCACAAAGCAGGAAGAATGGTTACTTTCCTCAAATCATCATTTTCAAGAGATCATGCACAAACATGGGTTCTAGTCAAGCACATCTCTCCTAGAACAGCAGAGAGACCAGAGGCTATAGCTCCTCTGTCATCACTGACCTTATAATAAGGGAAAGGTGGGGGATGTCACCAAACCCAACACTGAAATCTGGCCCCTGCCTCAGCCAAACCCTGTGCTATAGTTTTATTGTGACCCTGCAAAGTGTATGTGTCAGACTCTCCCCAAATTTGTAAATGAACAGTAGTTGGAAGTGAGGTCTTTGGAAAGTGATTACAAGTGGGGCACCATAATGACATCAGTGGTTTCTAAAAGCAAGGAGACCTGAAATACTATGCTTGTTCTGTCTCCTACATGGTACCCTCTACTGTAGTGACAATTCTGGAAACTTGGTTTCTTTTATATAAAAAGAAACACAGAAATAGTATAATAATATGTTCTCATCCAAATCCCAGGTGTGGGATATGGGGCTGCTTCAGACTTTCCACAGAAGCACTAGCAAAGGTGTGATTTTGCTAGCTGCAGATAGTCTCTGCAATTGTGTGACACTTGGAATTCTGGGGACTTTCTAGAGTCTACATACATGCTAAGGCCCCCGAGAGGTGGGGTGGGTTGCTGGTTAGTTGTTATTGGTTGATGTCGGTTATTATTGGTCACAGTTTGTTAAGTAGTAGTGTGTGGAGACACAACAAGAAGAAATTAGATATCCTGACAGTGGAGATCAAACTTGCCCCAAGGAACTTGACACCTCTAATCGACACCTCTAATAATAATGTCACCTCCTTTCCAACCCTTGATTTTATTCAGGGGTCTCTTTCCTTTCATTTCTATCCTTTTCTGTCTCTTACCTAGTGTTAGGGGGTTGAAAGGGTGGAAGAAAAGGGGAGGAGAAGGATGAAAGAAAGAATAACCCACAACGTAGCAAAGACCAGCAACATTCTTCCATGGTGTGACAGAGATAAAGCCCCCTCCAGATGCTGAGCAGATGCCACACCATGCTCTTCCCTTCCTTACCACCCAGAACCACAAAACGAGTGAACTTCTATGTTTATAAGTCTCCCAGCCTTGGGCACTTTGTTATATCAACTTCTTAAAAATTGTCAGTCAAAATGGATGACTGGATGGATATATGGTGTCTTAATAAGGGTTTTCATACTATGAACAGACACCACGACCAAGGCAACTCTTATAAAGAGAACATTTAATTGGGGCTAGCTTATAGGTTCAGAGGCTCAATCCATTATTATCAATGTGGGAGCATGGTGGTGCCCAGGCCGGCACAGTGCAGGAAGAGTTAAGAGTTTGAAATCTTGTTCAGAAGGCAAACAGGAGAAGTCTGGCTTCCAGGCAGCTAGGACAAGAGTCTTAAATCCCACACCGACAGTGACACACTCCCTCCAACAAGGCTTCACCCACTCCAATAAGACCACACCTCCTAAGAGTACTACTTGCTGGGCCAAATGTATTCAAACCACCACATAATAGTATGGCTATTGTTCATCCAGGTCAGGCAAGAGAGACCATGGGGAGTGTATGAGTTACTTTTCTCATTGCGCTGACCAAATACCTGACAAGAAGCAACTTAAAGGAAGAAGGGTTCTTTTGGGCTCACTATCTAAGGGTACAGTTCAGCATGGTGGGGAAGGCATGAAGGCAAGAATGTGAGACAGCTGGTTATAGTCTGTCTGCTGCTGCTCAGCTCACTTTCTACATTTTATTCAGTGAAGAACCCACATTTAGGGATGCGGTCTTTCGATCTCCATTGTTAATCTAATATAGAAACTCCTTCATAGACAGGTCAAGAGGTTGGTCTCGTAGGTGATGATCAGTGTTAAGCATCCTAGGGGGAGAAGACAGAAAGTCCCCACTGAGAAACTTCCTTATCAAGAACTCCACCCCCAACAGTCTCTACATTTGCTGGGCATCAAATGAGTGTACATGTGTGTGCATGGACACACATAGAGGAAGATTTTCGAGCTACAACTTGGATTTAACCATCTAAATAGTACTGAACCTGCCCCAAAGTGCACTCAGTGTGAGAGGATCACCAACACTCTAGTGTAAGCTCCTGAGACCAGACATCACTGAGCTCAGCTGAAGGGCCTGAAATACAAGATGATTAGGAGGAATTAGCAGAGGGCAAAAGGGGGGCTTAGAAAGCACCATGGCAACAGTGGGCACATCTTTTGTGCTGCTCTCCTCTTTGTCCCTGTCAATGAATAGCAAAGGCATTACATAAGGGAGAATGGACTTCGTGCAGGGGCTAAGCCAGCCCTGCTGGACAGCCAGGGACTGGGAGATGACTTGTGAGAATCCTCCTCTTACTGGAAGGAAGGATGCAAGGAGCCTGGAGCCAAGGTCAACTTGAGTTAAACATGGGGGAAAACTAGCCTATCCAATGTCCACACCCCGGATGCAGTCCCTTCACGGCCCTGCTGGAGAGCAAGACTCGACACCAACAGCCTCCCCTTACCCAGATCAGGCTGATGTTCACTTTCCCCAACAAATGCACAGATTCTCCCTCTCAGAAGTAATGAAAAAGTCAGACCTCCATCTCCTCCCTCATTTACATATATTCTCCAAGAAAACTCAAGGCTTACCAAGGGCTAATGAGGAGTGAAAATGGGAGCCTCCGCTTGTCAGAACCTATTTCTTTTTAAGATGCTGAATTTATCAATTCAATCTGAAGTGGGTGCCTCTGGCACTGCATAATTCATGCAGATAGGTTTTGGTGAGTCTCTATGCAGGCTCTAGCCGCTGGGGCCAAGAGACAGTGTGGGCCAACTGCCTATGGCCCAAAGTGAGGTTTCCACCTTCTAGGGACCTTGTGAGTTAATTCAGTAGCATGGACTTGCAGAGTCCCCAAGGCACTAGAAAAAAAGAGTGACTCAGTGCCAGTCTTGGTGGGGAACACTTGTCCCTTGGCATTCTCCCAGTATCTGTCTCTGTCACTGGGGAAGAGAAGTCTTCAAAAACAAAAAAAGAACTCTGGTAGCTGCAGGACACATCTCCAAGTTATTACTCTTAGCTTTACAGAAATTTCTAATTGAGTTCTAGCATATTCTAGATAGCAGGCTCTGTCCAATTAACTCTATGGGCATATATCAAGTGCGAGCACATACACACACACACAACACACACACACACACACGTATACAGTTACACAGAAGAAATCAAATAGAGGTACAGTCTCAACCTTCCAAAGAAAGTCAAAGTCACAGAAAGAAAACAACTTGTACTGGTTGTTATTTTTGTCACTATGACACATTCCAGGGTCGGCTGGGAATGTGTCATGGAGGCTGAGAAAATGCCTCCATCAGATTGGCCTGTAAGCAAGTCTGTGGAACAGTATCTTGATTAATGATTGATGTGGGAGGGCACAGCCCACTGTGTGTGGTGCCACTTCTGGGCAGGTGAGCCATCATTGTAGAAGAAAGGAGACTGAGCAAGCTATGAGGAGCAAGCCAGTAAGCAGCATTCCTCCATGGGCTCTGTTCCAGTTCCTACCGCTGGGTTCCTGCCTTGAGTTCCTGCTTTTGATTTCCTTGAATGACAGCCTATGACAAGGCATGCAAGCCAGATATACCATTTTCTCCCCAAGTTGCTTTCGGTCATGGCATTTATCACAGCAACAGAAAGTAACTAGAACACAGCTCTCCACGCCATTGTGTACAATGCTTTCCATGCTCACCTACAAGAAGCATGCAGACAGCACCATGGTACACCCCCAGGATGCTACTCCAAAGCCAAGAACCTGAAGGAAACTTCTAGAGAAGGGGCCTATGGTACCCGTACTGAAGATTGTTCTTATCACATAGGCTAGAGTCATTCAAGATGAGAGAGCCTCAATTGAGAAAATACCTGCTTAAGATCCAGCTGCAGGGCATTTTCTTAATTAGTGATTGATACTGGGAGGGCCCAGCCCATTGTGGGTGGTACCACCCTTGGGCTGGTGGTCCTGAGCTCTAGAAGAGAGCGGGCTGAGCATGCCACGTGGAGTAAGCCATAAAGCAGCACCCCCTTCATAGCCTCTGTATCAGCTCCTGCCTCCAGGTCCATTTTCTATTTGAGTTCCTGTCCTGACTTCCTTTGGTGATAAACTGTGATGTGGAAGCATGAGTCAAACCAACCCTTTCCTCCCCCAAGTTGTTTTGGTCCTGACGTTTTGTCACAGCAATAATAACCCTGACTAAGACAACTTTAATTCACAGAGAGAACTGAGGCGCATAAGTTTGCGCCGTGCAACTAGCAAAATCTCCAAGACCCTGAACAGCATTTTCTTTTCCAGGTCTGGAGTCTGGCTAAAGTCTAGTTCACACAGCTGGGGTTCACCCTCCCCAGACGGTATTCCACGTGTCTTGATAGGTGTACTTTTCCCCTTAGTCCTTATTCTGAAGCCCCTGTGCAGGCTCAGCAGCTACTTAGAGAGCCTTCTAAGCCTCATATCAAATGATACGAGACAGCCCATGCATTCAAAAAGCATACCGGAAGTTTCTGCTCACATCCTGCTGGCTAATGTTCCATTGGCCAAAGCACAGATACTTGGAGTAGCCTTGTCCTTTGCTACGCCAAGGACAGCTAACTGTATTCCAGGATGGAGAAAAGATCCCAGCCATGATACCTCCATCTGCCAGCTGAAAAGAGCTCCAATATGGCTGTGTCGTGTAGCAATTTCCTCTAAAATGAAACATTCCCTTCCTGAAAGGAGAAAGGAGAAGACTCAGAAAGTAAACAAAAGAAGCCAGAAGCTCCTGAAACGGAAGGCCCCCTCCTCAAGGTTACATAAGAGGTTAAAAACAGTTGCTAGGCAATAAAATTGACCTGCAGTGGAGCTGCCTGCAAGGTGTGCAGGGTGCTCCGGGGAGCTGTCATGGGTCCTCACTCATGCTAGGGTGAGCCTCCTGATGATGCAGCTGCTTTAAAGTCGCCCGTGTTCCTGTAAGTAACTCCTTCACCCATAGTTAGAAGTCTGGTCGGCTGAGCCGGACCTGGTGTAGTTGTTACTTTGGTCTGTCTTCAGTGTCCTATCTGGGGTGAATAGATGTTTGTTCAGTCTGCCCAGTAAAATCACATAACATAGAGCCAGGAAATGGCCCCAGACATTAGTCATCATTCTGCTGACCCAGTGAACAGGCAATCTCTTCGGGCCTTGGTTTACTTATCCACACAAACACTGGGCACCAGATCCTTGCATGTAAGAGTCATGCTCCAGGGACAGCTCAGTCAGTTCAGTGTTTGCTTACCAAGTGTGAGGACCTGCCCTGTTCCCCAGGCTTTCCATGGGCAAGAAAAGTAGACTAGCTGAGGAGGTCCAACTCTCCATTCAGGAGGGTGCCACTTCCAGGCTCCGTTTGTAAATTTACTGGATTTTGACTCTGTGGGAGGCAATCTCAGCGATGAAAGAGTGGAAGTTCTCATAGCCTTTGAAGGATGGGTCTCTCTGCAACCACACACACACACACACAAACACACACACACACACACACGGATCTTGGGTATACTCTGTGTGAATGAGAAATGTCAGTGTCTCCAGCAAAATTGTCAAGACTTGGTCTTGCTGACATTTCACATTGAGTGGATGAGACCTCATCTCTCTCTCTCTCTCTCTCTCTCTCTCTCTCTCTCTCTCTCTCTCACACACACACACACACACACACACACACACATACACACACGTGTGCATACAGAAGTCCCAGGTCCTTCAGTGGCTAAGCACACACTGGCATTGCTGGGTAGTGCATTTAACCATAGAGGACACATCTTAGCAGTCTATGATGGTCTGTCACCACTTGTCACAGATGCTTAGTTCCCTTACTCACATCCTCTGATTGGCACCTGGTGACACTTCATTTTCAGATCAGAATAACACCACGAGGCAAACGTATAAATAGGAATGGCAGTGGACGCACAGAAAGCACATGCTTGCTCGGCATGTGGACAGTAGAAATCATTCACACGCTCTTCCCAGTGTAAGGTGAGGGGACATGCCTCATTCTGATGCACAATAGCTAAGAGAACACGTTTTGTGGGATCCCTGTCTGGGCTCAGGTGACATAAGGATCCCCTAAGGAAATCTATGCCAGCCACATGGTATGTCCTCTGGTTTCTGAAAGCACCTGGTAAGCCCTACCATCGTCACCAATATCATTCTGCCCCAGTTCCAGGCACTCCAAGAGAGCAGCCCCCAACCCAGCTTCTCTCCAGCCTTACACATTCTGGGAAGCAGATACTCACACGTCCCTAAGGAGCCCATTTTAGTACTGAGCGCCCATCACTGCAATCTGATTTTAGGCATTGCTTTGTAAACACACGACCCTTTAATTCCATTTCAATTCAATTATGCAAATCTAATCACACATTTCGCTTCATACCATTTTTCTTTCCTCTCAAAATCTATCTACCAATGGCCAACAGAACCTACTACCAATCCAGGAACTCAAAGTGAGCATAATCCTAGTGTCTTAATTAAAAACTGGGAAATGCTATTGCTCCCTTCCTGGAGTGGCAAGTGCCGGGCAAATGCATTGACAACCCTAAAACTTAAAGTGTCAGGGCAAGAGGCAGAACCAGGCACATTCCCACTTTGTTCCTGGCATCTCAAGTATCCAGGAAATACCTTAGGGCCTCTTTACACAGGAGAGCACTGAGGTCCACGTTAACGGGCAGGAATGCAGGGATCCATCCTCTATTTATCTGCCAACACCCCCATTTACCTATTCCACAGACTAGGGCTCCATGGAAACCTTGGCTTGAGAGAAATGGTATGTATGTGTATGTGCATCAACAAGTACACATGTGTGTGTGGTGTGTGAGTATGCATGGACACACAAAGTGTCAGATAATGAACCTTGTTCTAGAGTGCCTGCTCTAGAAGATCCAAGGACAAGAAGGAATAAGCATAGACCTCCGCAGCTGGGAATCCAGAGCCAGGAGTGAAATCCAAATGCTGTCTAATCAAAGGAGGGCTGGAATGCTGGAGCCTCAGAAGGTAACAGAGACACAGCCATGACAGGGCACTTCTTGCCCATGGCTCCTCTCTCGTCCACATGGAGACAAGGAGTGGAAGGTGCTGAGGACAGGGTCTCTCATGCAGCTTCTCAGTCTGTTCTCCCTGCAGGGAGGCCTGGAGGCAGGCCAGCAGGACTGTTGAAGTAAGCCTGCAAAGTCTTAATACAACCTGTCTTAGCTTATTAACTGGAGATGGATAATATCTGGCAAATGACAGGAGATAAATTGTTAAGCAATATGCAAATACGCCTGCAGCAGAAATGGAAAATTACTATACAGTAAAAAGCTTTTACGGCTGCAAGAAAATTCAGAGGTAATTTGTCTCTGCGTCTCCTCAAATTCCAATCTCGCTGTTAGCTGTGGCAGAAGGCTACATCCGTTACCACTCCAATTAGATCACCATAAAGGGGCTCCTGCACAGGCTGCCGCTCGGATGGGCAGGCTGAGAGAAGATATTTACAAAGTCAGGGTCAGGCTCAGCCACAGAAGCCCCGGGCTCTATGGTCTCCTTGGACAGTCACTTACACAAGAGCCCACGTCAGATATCAGGAGAGACTCTGTTGAACACAGGCCTTATGATCTGCTTCCTTGCCCTGCAGCAGGCTGGCTGGATCATTCCCCATCAGACATTTCTGTAAAGCATTAGACAGGCTGTGCAAATGACCACAGTCTGTCCTGGCCACATGGAGGAGGGATAGAAGAGGAAGTGGCTGGGGAAGTTTCCAGAAGTGTAATAGCTTACAAAGGGAGATCTCACGGTTCCTAAAGAACACACAGACTGAGTGATGTGAGTCGCAGATGAACAAGAACCCTGCTCCTGAGCAGAAGGAAGTTCAGGAGTCCTGCAAGGTCACTCACCGAAGGACCTGGTAGGCTTCCGGAGAAGTGAGTCCCCGGTTGTGGAGGAAATCGCCCATCCAAACGAGCCACTGGCTGCTCCAGACACAGGGTTACACTGCTGGCAAGACTCACTCTGCTCATTCCAACCTCTCTCAGTCTTCCACTGAAGACAACGTAGGGACAATATCCCTGCAGGGAGATAGCTGCATTCTATGTAAGGGTCTACGTAGCCGCCACTCACATGGGATTGGAGACAGCTGTCCTATGATGGGTGTGGTGATGGAGCAGCAGGGGACAGACAGGGCCGTGAACAGCAAGAGTAAGCTGCCTGGATGCAGGGAGGCTTAGGCTGGAAAGAGTTCAGCCCTGTAGCCTTAAACAGAGGGAAGTGGGAAGTCTCCTCCCCCTCCACCACCGCCACCCCTGCCCCATAGCTCCCTTGTGCCAAGTTTTATATTTGATTTTTTGTTTTGATGGGTTTGTTGTTGTTGTTGTTGTTGTTGTTAATAAGAAACTGTGGTGGTGGCGCGCACCTTTGATTCCAGCACTTGGGAGGCAGAGGCAAGCAGATCTCTATAGATTTGAAGCCAGCCTACTCTACAGAGTGAGTTCCAGGACAGTCAGGGCTACACAGAGGAACTCTACCTTAAAAAACAAAACCAAAAAAAAAAGAAGAGGAGGAGGAAGGGGAGAGGAGAAGGAAGGAAGGAAGGAAGGAAGGAAGGAAGGAAGGAAGAAAAAGAGATAGAGAGAAAGAAACTGACTTAATCAGTAGCTTTAGGTGAGTGATTGGTGGTTTGGGAATTTCTATGAGTACAGCCCTAATAACATATCTAAAGCAGTAAATAGAGACCCCTTGAGAAAAACCTTATGTTTCCCATGCCTCCTTACAGTCACAGTGACCAAGACACAAGACAGACTAACATGCACTATAATGCCATTCCTAAATCCCAGATCCTCACCAAAGACGCATAAAATATAAGGTTATTCATGTTCACATGAAGAAAGGCCAAGTCTAAGTATGTCATGGTACAAATGCACAGATGCTCAAAGGGTCTTTTTCCACAGAGGTCCCCAATCTAGCCACAGTCAGGCACCATCACCAAGGCTGTGTACCTGTCAATATACCTTAATGTTACTGAGAAGGGGACCAGACCTGAGCATGGAAGGCCCTGCTTCATGCCAAATGTGGTGTCAGATGGACCACATGGGACCCTAGTGGCACACGTAGGCATCCTGGGATGTGAGAGCATTGTGAAGTGGCTTCCTGTGAGTTAAATCGAAGTCTTCCATTCTGGAGAGAAGCTCCGTGAGAGTCATGGAGTTCTAAAGGGAGGTTCATTCATTAAGACTAGGGAATCGAACAATCCATGACACTCAGGAGGTCCCTAAAACTAGCCATATGCACAAAATTCCTCCCTCACCAAACTTACGTAAACAGTAAAGACTGCTGACCCAGACCAGCTGGAGCTTCTTGAGAGACTCTGACCTGTTGAGCTGTCTGTGAGCCATGCAGGGAACTTTGGGGGTCCAGGTTTTGTGACTTGTCACCTGTCTGGGATGGGCTTTCAGGAGTACCGCTCTCTCTGTTTCGTCAGTGTTCCTGTCAGCTATCCTTACACATCCCTGTAAGGAACTGCAGTAAGTGCGTGTTCATGTTAAGGCACATTGGCCATAGTTTCCTGAATAGGTCTCTACTAGCTCTGGAAATGAGAGTGATAACTGGCAGACATAAAATGTCTGTGCATAGTAAGGAATCAGTTAACAAAGTGAAGAGGCTAATCACAGAATAGGAGGAACAATCCTCGCCAGCTCATCGTCAGTGGATTAATACCAACAGTATATGACGAATTCACAAAATGAAGTGCCAAAGGAACAAGTAATCCAAGTTTTTAAAATGACAAATTAACTGAACCAACACTTTCCAAAAGAAATACAAATGGTCAATAAATTCATGAAACTCTGTTTAATATCTTTAGAGCTATAAGGAAATGCAGCTCAATGCTGTATTGATAGGCAAGACACTGAGACTTCAAAGAATTGATTTAGAAAATTCAAAACTTCCATTAAGAAAAATTCAAGGAAATATTTTTTGATTGACATAAATCTGGGTGGGAAGGGAAAGTGTATGGATGTAGGAGAAATTGGAGAACATATATGATCAAAACACATTATATAAACTTCTCAAAGGACTCATGATATAAAAAAGAAATGTATACCATAAAATTATGTATATTTATTTATTCTTTAAGAATCTCATACACATGCAGGGGAAGCTTCTGGGTATATGCCCAGGAGTGGTATAGCAGGATCCTCCGGGAGTGTCATGCCCAGTTTTCTGAGGAACCGCCAGACTGCTTTCCAGAGTGGTTGTACCAGCTTGCAATCCCACCAGCAGTGGAGGAGTGTTCCTCTTTCTCCACATCCTCACCAACAACTGCTGTATCTTCTGTTTTTGATCTGAGCCATTCTGACTGGTGTGAGATGGAATCTCAGGGTTGTTTTGATTTGCATTTCCCTAATGACTAAGGATGATGAACATCTCTTTAGGTGCTTCTCAGCCATTAGATATTCTTCAGGTGAGAACGCTTTGTTTAGCTCTGTACCCCATTTTTAATAAGGTTACTTGGCTCTCTGGAGTCTAACTTCTTGAGTTCTTTGTATATATTGGATATTAGCCCTCTGTTGGATGTAGGGTTGGTAAAGATCATTTCCCAGTTTGTTGGTTGCCGCTTTGTCCTTTTGACAGTGTCCTTTCCTGCTATACCACTCCTGGGCATATACCCAGAGGCTTCCCCTGCATGCAATAAGGACACATGCTCCACTATGTTCATAGCAGCCTTATTTATAATAGCCAGAAGCTGGAAAGAACCCAGATGTCCCTCAACGGAGGAATGGATTCAGAAGATGTGGTATATTTACACAATGGAATACTACTCTGCAATTAAAAACAATGAATTCATGAAATTCCTAGGCAAATGGTCAGAACTGGAAAATACTATCCTTAGTGAGGTAACCCAAACACAAAAGAACACACATGGTATGCAGTCACTGATAAGGGGATATTAACCCAGAATCTCAGAATACCCTAGACACAATTCGCATATCAATAGATTTCCAAGAAGATGGAAGGAGAGACGCCTGGTCCTGGAAAGACTGGATGTAGGGGAATGCCAGGACAGAGAAGCTAGAGGAGTTTGAATGGGGAACAGAGGGAGGGAAGGGGGCTTATGGGACTTTCGGGGAGGGAGGAAACGGGAAAGGGGAAATCATTTGGAATGTAAATAAAAAAACTTAGGAAAAAAAAAAGAATCTCATACACAACATATTTTGATCCTCTTATCATCTTCCCCTATCCCTTCTGGATTCTCATCTCTTTCATCAAACTCACCTCTCTCCCCCAAATTCATGACTTCTTTTTGATTTACAAGTCACTAAGTTTAATTACCGTTGCCTATAGGTACATGAGTATAGGACCATACACTAGAGTATGGTTAACCTACCAGGGGCTACACCCTTAGAAACTGACTGCTCTTCCCCTACCAACCATCAACTGTCAATATCTCCTCAATTAGTAGTAGGGGCTTGTGGCCCCCCCTCATCAATGCTGAAATGCTGACTGGCTTGATGTTATGCAGGTCTTGTGCAGACAACCATAGCTGAAGTGGGTTCATGATTGCAATGGTCCTGTCTTGTTTAGAAGAAGATACTCTTTGGCCCAGTCCTCCTCAACCCTATAGCTCTTAGGCTCTTTCTACCTGCCTTTCCATGATAGTCACGAGCCTTGTATATGAGGGTGTGGTATAGATGCTCTGTTTATAGCTGAGCAGAAAGACATGCACCAGCGCTAGTTTTGTTAACCCCTTCTCTGCTGAGGACAATGAGTTTCATTCTTTGATGTGTATAAAGCTATATATTTAGAAGGCAGTTTGAGACTATGTCCATATAATAATAGTAATAGATTCTCCCCTAGTGGCTATGAGCTCCCAGCCTTCGGTTCCCTCCTGTGGAATGGGGCTCAAATCCAATCATAAAGCAGTTGGTTACACTCGTTTGTATCATTATTGTACCCAGTGGCCTCTCTCGACAGGCCACTTGTTTTTGTAGCTTGTAGGTATTGAAATATTCTGCTTCAGATTTTATTCTATGATTCCACAGTCAATTGTCTGATTTGCAATTGGTGTTGAAATTAAATCTCTCACTTGGGAAAAAAAATGTACTGAGATTTTACTTCATCCCTGTCATGCTTATAATTACTTGTGTGCTGTTATTATAATCAATAGTGGAAAGTTGATTGGTAATATTTCATGTACTAAGTATGGCTACCAAAAGGATTTCCTGGTTGGTTAAGCATGTCAGTAAAAAGAAAAACACTAACGTTGAGGTACTAGAATTACCAGTGTTCTAAAGAATAAAATAAAATAGACAACACCCTGAAGGGTGAACAATCTGAAGACAATGAAGACTTTCCTGAAGGCCTTGACACCATATATTGTGTTGGTCTGCTTCTGTTGCTGTAACAAGATGCCTGAGGTTGAATCCTTTGTAAAGAGGAGAAGTTTACTTTGCTTAGTTTGGAGACGGACAGTCTGAGACATGGTGGCTTCAACCGTTTGCTTATGGGTAGGGCTTAGTGATGGATGAGGGTGAGTGATGCTAAAGACATTACACAATAAAATAGGAAGACAGAGAGGTAGGCAAGGACTAGACTGTTTTTTGTTTTGTTTTGTTTTTAACACCAACTAGCTTTGACAGGAACTAGTCAGGGTCCCAAAGAACTACACAACACAAAGGACCAATCATTCAGCATGTAAGCCTTTGGGAGAAGGAACATACAAAATGCATCCAGATCATAACATTGCCAACCATTGTGTTGGGAAATTTCCTAAATGTCACTTCCCAGAACATTTTATTTTTGCATGCAGCCTTCCCTGTGAGCACTACAGAACACACACTGAGACTCACGAGCAGGTACTGCCGGCCATTGCCTTTGGCACGACAGGAAGCAAAATAGTTTAATCTAACTCTTCTCCCTTGGTCTGACAGAGCCTTTAAATTTGAAAGCAATGTGCTCTCTGGGGAAGGGTGGTGGTGGAGGAGGAGGAGTCAGAGGATGTACTTTAAAGCAGGAAGAATAGTTCCCAATGAATGGCGATTTCCATGATTCTCTGGACGCCATTATGACTATACAGGGCTCTTGTCAGGCCACAATCACCCATGCTGCAGGTATGCAGGGGCTGGGAGTATCCAAGAAGGGTATGGGGAGGGGCTCTCTCATTTTACATCAGCAGGTCATGGTCACAATGCCATGGTTTTAGCAGGAAGTAACCATCTGGGGTAGTTCCCATTGGAGAAGAGTTTCCCTGTTCTGTAAGGAGTGTGTCAGGAACTGAATTAGCATCCAGCTCAGTAACAGACTGGCAGATTCTCGGCACCCCTGCCTTCTTGCTGCCACTCTCCTGTGCTCTGACCCCACGTCAAGGCAGGATTTGTTCAAACTCTGTGGATGATTTTTATGCCTCAGGTCCTCCACTGCAAGCTCCCCCATCCCTTGCTGGTGTCTCGCCCATTAGAGAGGCAGCTTGCTAGCGTGGATGCACAAGGCTCACAAAATCCCCTGGAGCCCGGGAGCGGCAGCTGACATTTCAAAAGGTCAATCAATCACTCCATTTCATGAAATGTAATCATCTCCTAGGACCTAATGTAACAATAAAACCAAATAGAGCCAAACAATTAGGACAAAGCAATGATGCCCGCACCAGGAAAGACTCAGAAAACAGCTCATACAGTTTGGTGCACACACAAGACCCTGGAGCTCAGAGCTCAAGGTTTGAATCCCACCTCTGCCCTTGGCTCTGAAAATCCTCTTTCCTCAGAGATAAAATGAGCTGCCTTCTGGATGCTGCATTCTGAAGACTGAATAGAAGTCCATTCCTAGTGGGTATTGTAGGAAACAGAAGGAATTCTGTAACTGTCTTTTCTAAAGATGGAACCCAAGGAGGAGCCCCTGAGCCTTATCTCACAGGCTGTGAAAAGTTAGGGATCCCGGTCTGTCTGGGATAGGGAAGTAGAGGTAAACCAGTCTGTGAGAGGCTCACAGCCAGTAGGTCTCATAGCAGGAGACCTGAAAGTCAGGTGGGAAGGGATCATTTCCATCCTGTCCCTTGCCCCGAGTCCATCTCCTTGGTCTAGGGAATATTCCTTCTACATTCTTGTGTCTTCTAGGACCTTCTGTACCACATAGTCTATTATACATTGGCCTTGGCATTACTCCTCTGATGTGGGGTATCACCCTAATAAGGATCCATCAGAGACAGGGCAAAATAAAAGAGTTGGTCTTGGTTTCTATGGGAAAGGAAAGCTGATGATGTTTCTAGAACACCTATTCCATGAGAATAAGAACCTTGAAGTTCATAGTCACTGCTACATGCCCCCCACCCCACCCCGGGCAATCTCTAGCCCACAGTAGATGCTCAGTAAATATTGCCCATCATTATTGATCACAATATCAGTATATCACCAGATGCCCAGAGTATTAAAAGGGATTCAGCTTATAATGATTTTAGACACCACATGTTAGACACGTGACTAAGATGAAAGTGAGGATAGCTGTTCCAAGTGAGCAGGTGGGACATCTGTCCTGGTGACAGAGCACCCGTGTCAAACTCATTCTGACCACGTTTGGAGTTGCTGGGAAGACAGGAGGAAATGATAAGTTTCTATGAAGATTGCATCAAACACCTGGCCTATGAGAGAGCCCAACTATTCACTGGGATCAGCTGCTCTTGAGATGTAGCTGGCAGCTTTATCAAAGCAGCTCCTACTCTCTCTTCCTTATGCACAAACTCTGTGTTTGACTTCTGCTTGAGATCTGAGCTCCACAATGCCTGACTCCACTCCATCTAGAGACATGGGCTTCAGTATATTTCCCCATTGTGGTACCAGAAAGACCATTCTCAGAGATGTTTGTGTACCCTAATACAATACAGTGAGGTTCGGAGAGATAGCTCAGTCAGTGAAGTGCTTGCCACATGAGCTCAAAGACCTGAGTTTGAACCCCCAGACCCACTTTAAAAATTAGAATACAGCAACACATTGTCGCTTGCTGACCCACCAGCCTAACAGAATCAGTGCTCTCTGAGCAGAAACTGAGAGTCCCTATCTCAAAACACAAAGGAGAGAAACAGAGAGACATACTAGGTTGAGCTCTAGCCTTCAAAAGCACACTCATGAGCACACACACACACAGAATGCACAGATAACACCATCATCCCTCTAGGTGTTGCACTCAGACCACTCCATAGCACCTCAGAGCAGCCTTGGAACTCATGTGTCCACATTCTTGTTACAGTAGATGCTTGGTCACGCCATTTTCCATCCTGCTCCATACCTCACTGCCCAGATGCCTGAAGAAGTGGCATCTCCATCTATAGCCACCTGAAGGGCCAGAGACCTCCACTGTGCTCAGGTCCTGACTGATCTAATGGATATACACCCCACCCAGGGAGCTTTAAAGGAGCCATCTGAGAGCAGAGCAATCATTTTTATGAGGGCCATCAATTTTATTTTTATTGGCTTGGAGATGAAGGGACTTTGACACATCTCTGTAAATTTGCAGATACCCAAAGTGCTCCCCCTGAAGCTTGCTCAGCAAAGGGGACTAGAAAGACCAGAGGCTAGGGAGCAATTCCCACAGAGCCTGACAGCTCCTTCCTTACTGACATGGCGGCGCTAGGAGGTGAGGGCCAGTGATCCAGCCTACCACACAGGAGATGTGGCCTTTCCACATCAGCCCTCAAGGATGCCTAGTCCTTGGTAAGAGAGCTGGAGTCTCCAATTCGCTCACTGAGACGGTCAACACTAATCACCAATTTGATAGGATCTATGAGGGAGTTTCTAGATTATGTTAATGGAGGAGAGAAGACCTACTTTAACTGCAGGTGGTGCCATTCTGTGGATATGGATCCTGGGATGAATAAAGAGAGGAAGGCAAGATGAGCAACAGCCATTAGCCCTCACTGCTTCTTCTTTGTTTGTTTGTTTGTTTGTGAGCCAGGGTTTCTTCTGGCTGTCCTGGATCTCACTCTGTAGACCAGGCTGGCCTCGAACCCAGAAATCCGCCTGTCTCTGCCTCCCAAGTGCTGGGATTAAAGGTGTGTGCCACCCTCACTGCTTCTTGACTGTGGATACAATGTGACCAGCTGCCTCGTGCTCCTTCTGCCTGGACTTTCCTTGCACAAAGGACTGCGCACCCTCAAACTATGAGCCAAATAAACCCTCCTTCTTTAAGCAGCATTTGTCAGGATCTTGTCAAAGTCACAGAAATGAACTGAGAACTCACCATCACACTCGCTTACATGAGACCAAACCATCCTTCCTGGGGACTTGCAGTTGGAAGACCATATGCTGCCTCCACCAGACTCAGCCTTCCCTAGCTAGACCTGAAGTGCTCAATTTGAATAAAAGTTTAGTTACCAGCCTGCGGCACGGTTGGGAAATGATTGAACCCCTTGCAGGTGAGCCTTATGAAAAGACATTGGCTCCTTCTGTCTCTGTTTCCCAGCTGTCATATGGTGAGGAGCTTTGCTCTAACACATGCTATCTGCCCCCACCTACTATCCGCCATGATGCTCTACCACCGCATGCTATTGGCCATGATGATCTGCCTCATCATGATACCAAAAGCAGCAGGGCTGACCAACTAACTACTGAACGAAACTTCTTGAGACTGGGCCAAAAGCTGTTCAGTTTCAAGCTGATCTTTCTTGGATGTTTTCTCAGTAACAGCACACTGGCTAAGACCAATGCCAAATGCCCCACTTCCCCAAAGCCACCCTGGTTTCTATCAATTGTTCATATCTACTGACTGTGCCATTCAAGTATCCAAGTTGGCATGAAAACCTCGATGGGTCCTGTTCTAGTTTGATGTGTTTTGGAGATGCCCGTACCATGAGATGACCACCAAAAACAGCAGCAGCAGTGGAGTACAGGCATCTGGAGCCTAGAAGACAAGCTGTGTGCTACAAAGGGCAGAGCTGGAGAAGTGACCCAAGCCCTTAGAGGAACCCAGAAGATCGTGAGTTGGATCCCAGACATTGGACGGTTGGAGTTTGATTTTGCTTTTGATTGTGACTGTGCCCTGATATTTCTCCCTCTTGAAGTAAGAAAGCATTTTGGTGGAGCCCACAGTTAAGAGACTTTGAATTTTAAAAGATCGGATATTTTCAGGGGATTGAACGTTTAATATGTAAAGACTGTGGGACTTTTAAAGTTATTCAAATCTTGGGGATGAATAAGAAAGTAAGGGTTGAGGCTTAATAGTGATGTGTTTGTTTGTCAAGTTGACAAGGGGTCAATTGTACTGGCTGGTTTTGTGTATCAACTTGACACAGGCTAGAGTTATCACAGAGAAAGGAGCTTCAGTTGAGGAAGTGCCTCCATGAGATCCAGCTATAAGACATTTTCTCAATTAGTGATTAGTGGGGAGGGCCCATTGTGGGTGATACCATTTCTGGGCTGGTAGTCTTAGGTTCTATAAGAAAGGAAGCCAGTAAGTAACATCCCTTCATGGCCTCTACATCAGCTCCTGCTTCCTGACCTGCTTGAGTTCCAGTCCTGACTTCCTTTGGTAATGAACAGCAGTGTGGAAGTATAAGCTGAATAAACCCTTTCCTTCCCAACTTGCTTCTTGGTCATGATGTTTGTGCAGGAATAGAAACCCTGACTAAGACATTTGCTGTCTAGTGCTATAGTAGACACCATGACCAAAAGCAACTTGGGGAGGAGTAGACTTATTTGACTTACAGTCTATATCACAGTCCACTACTAAGAGAAGCCAAGACAGGATCTCAAGGCACAAATCAAGGTTGAAATCATGGTGGAATACTGCTGACTGGCTTGCTCCTCACATCTCATTCAACTGTATTTTTATACAACCCAAGACCACCTGACCAGGGTGAGATGGCCTACCGGGTGTCAGGCCCTCCCATCTCAGTCATAAATCAAGAAAACGTCCCCCATAAACTTGACCTACAAGCTATCTGATAGTGTCATTTTCTAGGTTGAGATTTCTTCTTTCCAGATTATTCCAGCTTATATTATATCAACTTCACACATACACACACACACAAAGCAAAACAATGAAACAAGTACCTTCTCACGCTTTCTCTCCTGGACCTGGACTGAGGGTGGCAGTCCCCTGTCTCAAGGACTCATGTACTGCTTCACGAAACAGAAATCCCCTTCCTGGATTTGGTGTGTGCTCAGGGAAACAAACGCAGCCTTCACCTTCATCATCTGTTCTTCTCTTTGCATCATCACTCAGCCCCATGTGGCCACGTGAGGCGCCCACAGAGGTGGTTAAAAAAATATAGCCAATGGGGCTGGAGTATTGGCTCAGTGGTTAAGAGCACATACTGCTCTTCCAGGGGACCCAAGTTCAGTTCCCAGCACGGAGGAGCCAGTGGACCTGTCCACCCTTCACAGGCACCTGCACTCATGTGCACAGAGGCACACATAAATACATTTTTTTTTCTAAAAAGCATGGTCAAGGCTACAACCAACACCCAACTGACTGTGTGTGCGCCTAACACACACGTGAGGCCCCGGGTTCCAGCCCCAACACGGCATCAATCAGCTAAGGTGATGAACATCTGCCATCCCAGCACTCAGAAGATAGGGTCAGGAGGACTGAGAGTTCAAGGTTATCCACTGCTCTGTAGCAAGTTCAAGGCTAGCCTGGACAACATGAGCGTGTCTAGCGTCAGATGTTGGCTTCTGGTTGCGTAGCCTGGCTATTATCATATAGATTTAGAGAAATGGCAAATGGAGTGGTCTTCTGAAGGCCAGCTTTCACATCTGTGGCCTGGAAGACAGCAGAGAGACTCAGGCAGTCTCAACAGATGCAGAGTGTCTCACCCCATCAGGACACCATCACCTCCCATTTGTCCAGCACTGACATACTTTTGGGGACAACCTTTACCTCAAGCCATGCTCACAGGGCACCCCCTCTCTTCTGAGATGCTCAGTTTCCGGCTTGGGCTGTCAGATCAGGACCCCTGGAGTTCTCTCAGTCAAAACCCTCAGGTACCAAACCCACAGTTACACAGCCTCTCTTAGGTCACTGCTAAAAACAAAACAAAACAAACAAACAACCAGAAGCCTACATTTCTAGTAAGAGAGCAATGCTTGTGATGAGTTTTACCTTGAAAGCATCCAGATTTTTCTGACCAGATGTTATTATGATTTAAATGTAAGCTATCCCCCCCTACACACACACACACACACACACCCCACCCAGGCTCCTGTGCAAACACCTGGTCCCAGTAGTGCTGTTGAAGGAGATGCTAGAACCTTGAGGAAGTGAGTTTTGAGATTTACAACCTGGCCCTGGTTTCTGTTCACAAAGATCTGAGGATCCCAGGAGTCCCAGCTACACTCTCCTGCCACCAGGGAACCCCAAAACCATCTGACACCACAGAACCACCTCCTGCCATTCCTTCCCTCAAATCAGAAGCCAAAATAAACCCCCGTTCCCCTGAGATGCCTCCTGCCAGGTGTTTGGTCTGTGGTGGTTGTATAAATTCAACCCTCATACAAACACAGTGGGAATGCCTTGACTCAGCACTAATAGGAAACCCAGAGGGAACTGAAGGAAAGCCAAGCAGACCTGTGTGTGTGTCCCAGAGGCGTGAGCACTGCGGCCTGGCTTGTCAGCTCTTTCCCAGCATCTGTCTATCCTGAGGGAAGACAGTCAGAACCAACTGGGAATCAGCTCTCTCAGAGAGGGGTTACCATACACCCTGCATGCATTCAGGGAAAGAGGAGTTCGTATTGTCTTACACAGCCAGGTTCTACTGGAGGCTGGCACAGAGCACAACACTGAGAGATTAAAGAGAAGAAAATGATGGCCCCAGGGAGATGGCTCAGTGGGTAAAGCACTTGCCACACAATCAAGAGGACCAGAGTTCAAACCCCCAGAGACCAAACAAAACCAGACACAGTAGAGTGAGTGTTGTCTAGAACTCTTATGAGCCAAGATGAGAGTCAGAGAATGAGACAGGAGAGTTACTCCCAAGCAAGCCTGGACTAGTCATGAGTAAGAGGTCCTGTCTCAACCAGCTGGAAGGACAGGATCAAAACCCAGTGTTGCCCTCTGATCTCTGTACATAAGGTCTCTCTCTCTCTCTCTCTCTCTCTCTCTCTCTCTCTCTCTCACACACACACACACACACACACACACACACACACACACACACCCTGTCCCCACCAGCAAAACTTCTATATCATACAAACCCTTAGTTTCATCTCACGTTTGCTGGCTAGTCTTATAAATCAACCTGACACAAGCTAGCCTTACCTGGATGTAACCTCAACCTCAACTGGGGAAATGCCTCCGTAAGATCTAGCTGTAAGGCATTTTCTTAATTAGTGATTGATGGTGGGAGGGCCCAGCCCACTGTGGGTGGTGCCATTCCTAGGCTGGGAGTCCTAGATTCTATAAGAAAGCAGGCTGAGCAAACCATGAGAAGCAACCCAGTAAGCAGCACCCTGCCATGGCCTCTGCATCGGCTCCTGCCTCTGGGCTCCTGCCCTGCTTAGCCTCCTGTCCTGACTTTCTTTGATGATGAACTGTGATATGGAAGCATAAGCCGAATAAACCCTTTCCTCTGAAACTTGTTCTTGGTCATGGTGTTTCATCACAGCAATAGAAACCCTAACTAGGACATCATGTTGGAAGCTTCACAACCATCCCCCATGCCCACCCACGTCCCACAAGGAGAGAGAGATGGTGGAAGGAATGTTGATCCTCACTGGGCTCAGGGCCTTAATTCTCCTGGCAACAGCAGCCTGAGGTGTGGGTTTCATTGTCCAGATGGGAAGTCTGAGTATAGCTCAGAGAGGTTGCATAATTTACCTGAGCACACACAGCTACACAATACCCAGAGCCCAGGGCTTTGGACTTTTCTTCCCAGCTCCAGGCTTCCTCTAGGAAACTAGCAAGGAGATGCAGGCTAGTCAGAAAGGATGCTTGCTTCACTTCAGCGCAGGCAGTTAAAATACACCAAGGGCAACTCGGAGCTGTAACTCCCCATCACAGCTCATGATTTATGCAGGCATTTCCCATTAGCTCTAATGGATGTGGGGAGCATAAATCTCGGGGCGCAGCTTCAGACAGGCTCTTGTGATCTAAATGCCACTAAAATCAATGGCATCATCCTGGTATTGATATGGCTCTGTGTTGCTTCATAAACGGGCTGGATGAGGTTGCCTGCTGCAGTCTCTGTCTGCAGTGCTCCTGTTGAAAGAGTTGGTGCTCCCGGACAGAAAGGCTAAGGGCCTAGACTAGGAGTATCATTCCAGAGCAGGGACACCAGGTTCAAATCCTGGCCTCACCTCTCGGTAGCCACTTGACCTAACAAGCTACGGAAGGACATGTCGGTGTCTTTGAGACGGGCATAAAATGCATAGCCCTTGAGACCAGTTCCTGGCTCCAAGGTAAGACTTGTGATAACCATTCTCAAGAGAACTATCCAGCTTGGTCACAAACACAGTTGAGCCCAAAGTCATTAGGTTCCTCCGGCCACCTTTCAGGTAGAATTTACCACCAAAGCCCAGCTGGTATAAAGGCCTCAATTTGCTAAGGAAGCCACTTTGAAGTGTATTCCCCTGAGGTTGTACAGTGCCTAGAAGATCAAGTGTGGGATGACCAACCACCTGGCTCCTTCCCTGAATGAAGACATGGGTGGCATGTGAATCTTATAGCCACTTACTTGCCTCAAGCTCTCCTTTCTTTGTTCACACGCCAGACAGAGTCACCATGTAAGACCCTCTCATCAATACTCACAGGAAGTCTAGATCAAGTCCTGCTTCTGACATCAAGATCTAGCAAATGCTTCAATATTTGAACAAGAAATCTACAGGGCTGTGGACATAGCTCAGTTGACAAGAGTTCTCGCCTGGCTTGCACAAAATCCGGGGTTGGACACCCAGCTCTGTGCAAAGACCAGGAGCGGTGACAAAGGTCTGATGCCAGCACTCAGGAGGCAGGAGGACCTGATTGAAGACCATCCTCTCAGCTGAAGAGCAAGTTCAAAGCATGCTTGGGATGTGTGAGGTGTTCTTTCAAAAAGGGGGAGGGAGGGAGGGGAGAAAGGGAGGGAGGGCAGAAAGAAAGGATGGGAGAGAAGGAGAGAGGGAGGCAGAGATCTACAAAGAGATCCTCCTTTCTTCAAGAACAGGAGACACTAAATCCAGACACCTCAGTGAATCATCTCAAAGTCAACAGCAAAAAGAACCGTTAATTATGTTTTATCTTTAAAAAAAAATTAAAGCTAAAAATTTATGAAGAGATGCTCATTTCAGCTTTATCTTAAAATTCCCGTGATAATTACAACCCTACTAATTGTCGTAACAAATGTAATAGATTGTGGGTTGGAAAAATCATTCCCCAATCCCATAAGAAAACAAAGCCAAGGGTATGAAATAGCTAAGGACCCCCTCTTCTGGACTTACTGACCTCCAGACAGGTCCAGAACTCATTCATGCAACTTTGTACCATAGACAAGCAGCCATAATGGGGAGGCAGACAAAGGTCAAAGGGCACAGAGCCCCACAGACTTATGAGATTCCCAAGAAGAGAGGATGCATACACTGAATCAAGGAACCACAAATTTTGGGTAGCTATCAGGCAGCCTTACCATTCCCCACAAGGAAAGTCCTCTATTTCCATAGCAGCTCTGTTTGGGTCAATACAACCTCCACTCAGCAAGCTTTCATCTGGCTGCATGAACCAAGCAGCTGGGTCCTAGTGGGCAGCGACAGGGAATAGTGCATCTTTGGTCTCTGCCTGAATGAGATCTGAAGACTTCAGAGAAGAAACAACCAAGCTAGGAAAGATTTGATCTGCCTCTCGCCCCCTCTCCCCCTCTCCCCCCTCCCCCTCTCCCCCTCTCCCCCTCTCCCCCTCTCCCCCTCCCTTTCCCCCTCTCTTTCCCTCTCCCCTCCCCTGTCTCTCTCCCCAAAACTGAAACTGAAGTCAGACAGAGCTAGAACTATAGCCAAGACATGTCAGCCTTTTGTTGGTTTGAAATCCCCTTTCTCCTTCCCAGGCTCCTGCATTTGAATACTTGGTCCCTGTACTGGCTGGTTTTGTGTGTCAACTTGACACAGGCTGAAGTTATTACAGAGAAAGGAACTTCAGTTGGGGAAGGGCCTCCATGAGATCCAGCTGTAAGACATTTTCTCAATTAGTGATCAAGGGGGAAGGGCCCCTTGTGGGTGGTGCCATCCCTGGGCTGGTATTCTTGGGTTCTATAAGAGAGCAGGCTGAGCAATCCAGGGGAAGCAAGCCAGTAAGAAACATCCCTCCATGGCCTCCTGCTTCCTGACCTGTTTGAGTTCCTAACTTCCTTTAGGGATGAACAGCAATGTGGAAATGTAAGCTGAACTAAACCCTTTCCTCCCCAACTTGCTTCTTGGTCATGATGTTTGTGCAGGAATAGAAACCCTGACTAAGACAGTCTCTGACTGATGGTGCTGTTTCAGAAGAACTCTTAAGAGTTGGAGCCTTGCTGGAGGAAGAGGGTCACCAGGTTTGGGCTCCAATTCTCCTTTTCTGCCCAGATATGAAATTAAGTGGCCCAGCTGCACACTTCCTGCCACCACAGAGCCACCTGTTGCCATGCCTTCCCCTCCACAGTGGACTGGATTCCCTCAAACAGTGAGCCAAACAAGCCCTTCCACCCTTAAGTTGCTTCTGGTTGCGAGTTTGATAGCAGTAAGGATAAAATAACTACTGTATCCTTCCCCATGGTCATGGGAACTCCCACAGTCCAGCCCCATCAGGCACTGGATGCCTTCCCAGGTGGAATACCAGGGATATAGTAACAAAGCAATGGCCAGGGACATCTGCTTCTCCTAGACTTCTGCCCTTGTGCCCACAGAAGAAGTAAGTCACTGCATACAGCACTAGGGACCCAGCAAGACTCCAGGCTGGGGACACATAGTGATGATGTGGTCAGGGGCAACGCCACAAAACCCTCTGTCTAGGTTGGACACAGTGTGGACCCAGCACCAGCCTAAATGCAAAGGCCAGTAAAAGCCATGGTCTACTTTATTACTGAAAGAGTACAGGTGTGGCAAGCAGCACAGCCCAGATTCTGGCAGACTGGCTCAGAAGCCCAGTCAGTCACCTCACTCAAAACTGAGAGAGTTTTATATATCGGGTGGCTGAACAGTGTCTGGCCCAGAATAGTTGCTAAAACCTCACTGCATGCCATTCCTAATTAGGCCGAGTCTACACTTCCCAGCTGCTTAAGAACACAGAAAAACGTGGCAAGGGAGCTGAGCTCAGTAAAACTTCTGCCAAGCCTCTCAACCTCAGTTGTGAGGTTTCTGAAGGCAGGAATCCAAGTCAGGTCCTCAGTTTCCCCTCCAGGAGTGCCATGTATAGCTCCTGCTCTGCGTTCTACTGTGGCTGCATCACATACATAGTCACATCTGCTCCCCGTTTGGGCGTGTGCTACCCTGGCACACTCTCAACGACTGGTATGTGGTAAGAAGACAATAGATAATATTGCAGGGAAGACAGAAGTGGATGGACAGCTTAAAGGCTGTGAGGCACAGCAGAGACAAGAGCCCTATGCCAACCTGTAGCTCTATGCCCCTCGGGGCTTGAATTGACCCATCTTCTTAAGGGTCTCTGCATAGATTCACAGCAGGGATGGCCCCATCTCAACTCCTTAAGCCTAGACTTCATTCAGTCAAACCCTCAAAATGGTTCTTAGTCATTTTAAATATGGAAATTTTATCCTAAACAGAATAAAGTGCTCTGGAAAAAAAAAAAAACCAAACTACATTTTGCCTTTCAAATGAGCAAAGATTTTCAGAACTATGAAAGCAAACAAATTAGGGTAGAAGATTCCCAAATAATCGCATAAACTCCAATTTCCTATGTTTTAACATAAACATCAAAATAATAAACTCAGGCATGTTTGGGGAGGGGAAAAAAAAATCTACAGCCTGACACTGTTGCTTCCTTTAGAAGCTGAAACCTAAATGACTAAATTGGCAGTTTATTAACAGGGAAATTATGCTAAGTAGCTTGTGTTGATGTCAAGAATTTTATGCAGCAAGTTATGGCGCAATACCCCGAGAGCCTCATTTGCATTTTCTCATTTAGAGAGAACAATGGCTGCAAATGAGAGCGGCAATGCTCACACCACACACCCAAGAACTTTGGCACAGACAGGGAGGAACAGCTCCAGAGCACATGATTACTGGTTCCCTTCATTATGCCCCAGCACGGACTTGGGAGGCTGGGAGCAGACGAATCTGGCTTCTGCAGGTACTCAGGGGACTCTAGGGCCAGAGCTCTTCAACCAACATTGCAGAGAACCTGCCCTCACAGCCCAGGAGACCTCTACAGGGCTCGCTTTTGTACAGTGAGAATTGGTAGCTGTGAGACTAGTAAAGAAATATCGACCTTGGTTGGCATCATGGAAGGTCATAGGACATGGGCCCCAATCACGTGACATTTTGAAATAATAAAAAAGGAAGGTCCTGGTGAAGCTTTTTACCTGTCTGTTGAGCTGGGCAGGTTTGCTTTCCTAACTCCACCCCTCCAGCTGCTTGCTTCCAGTCTCTAGTTTGTTCAGCTGATGTTCTCGGAAAATACAAACAGATTGAGCCCTCACCATGTGCCCAGCCCTCTGCTAAGCGGAGGAGTCTACTCTTTATAAGATGCTTGGTCTTGGGTATTTGTTAAGGTAAGAGTAAATGGATAAAGACAGCTCTAACCGTATATACAGTGAGTACAGGCCATGGACCACAGATGGGTCACTTGAAGCAGAAGAAAGCATGAGGCTGACTCTTGATTTCTGGTCTGGGGAAAGAATTCTAAGGCAGTTATGTAGCAATATTAGAAATGGTGTGGATATACACAAGCACCTTACGATGCATGCTTAATCTCGATTGCCACCTTAATTGCATTTGGAGTCACAAAGGAGGTACTTCTGGGCTGGGTGTGTCTATGAGGGCTCTTCCATAGATATTTAAATTAGAAAGGAAGACCCACTCAGTGTGGGTGGCACCATCCCATAAGCTGGCATCCTAGACTTAATTAAAAAAAAAAAAAGGAGAAAGTGACCTTGGTATCTGCACTTCATCCCTGTCTGCTTCCTAGTGGCCAACACAACTACCTACCTCACACTCCTGTTAACAAGGTTCTCCCATGACAAAGGACAGTGAGTCTACAGACTGTGATCAAAAATAGATCTTTTTGTTTCCTTAAGTTACCTCTTGTCATGTACTTGGTCACAACAATGAGGGAAGTAGCTAATACGTATCTGCTGTGCTTTGAACATAGAATTCAGAAGTTCATTTCTTAAAAACTTCATCCCACATTCCTCTCTTAATGGTACTTGAAGATGGGTCTCTGAGGAAGGGAGATTAGCTGAGGTCGTGAGGATGGGGCTCTGTGGCATCACTGATAGCTAAATAAGAGGAGAAACCAGAGCCAACGTTCACTGCCTTCTGCCATGTTGCAGTGCAACAAGAAGACTCTCACCAGATGCCAGCCCCATGTCCCTGGACTTTCCAGTGTCTAGATCCATGAGTCAAATAACCTTCTATTCTTTGGGGGGGGTGATTGTTTGCTCATTTTTATTTGTTTATTTAAAACTGTACCTCAATAGCTGAGCAGTTAAATGATCTACCTTAACATCTTATGCTAATCTGGTTACCACCTACCTCCATCCCATGATACCTGCATATTATTATTGATCTGGCAACTTTCTATTCCTTATAAAGTCCTGGTCTTGGGCATTTTGCTAGAGTAAAGCAAATGGACTAAGATGGAATCTAACTTTATAGGCCAAGGACCATAGATGGATCACTGGGGGAATAACTCTTAACTAAATATCTAAGAGTGTAGGCAAATTTATGTTCACCCAACAAGGGAATGGGAGGTATTCCAGAAGGAAGGTTTTGTATGACTGAAAGTAAGCATCACATCCAGGTGGCCCATCAGGAAGACAGATTCATTTCATGCAAGACATGTTCTTTTCTCATAGCCTCAGGCCATGTGCAGACATGGGTGTCAAGCTGTAATAGAACCTAATCCATGTGACAGAAATGGTATTGCATGTTCACCAAATCTAAACTGGCAGCCCCTGTTTTCTGGGAATGTGTAGAACTATAATTGCAGCCACCATACTCAGCATCCCCAAGCCATAGAACTAATTCTGTGTGAAAGATAGATTTCAGCCATGGAATCACACAAAACTGGAAGCAATGTTTGTCACTACAGCAAAGTTTATACTGACTGATACACTGGCTAAGGCACGCACATTCCTTAAACCCTGACTCCCGAAATCCATACCATTATTGAAAAGGTGTCACACCAGAGCCCACTGTGGGCCAGGAACCCAAAATCTAACTGAGGTTTGTACTCAAGTGGAAATCAACTCTGCATATTCACTTATTTATAAGAATCGCAATAAGCTGGGCACTTTAGATATGGTGCTTTTTAAGTAGACAGCATCATCCAAGCATCCTTAGATGGATATCCCATCCATCTAAGCATCTATCCCTCAGCCATTGGCTAGTTGGACTTTTAACAACTCCTGGTTTCTGAAAACCCCTAGCTAGGGTGTATCCCAAACAAGAGGGACCCATTCACTTCTCTCTTACAAATGGCTTCCTATGGCTCCCATCTACAGAGCAAACTCTGGGAGTTCATTGTCACAGACAACTACCCAAAATAGATAGAGACCAGAAACAATTCAAGCATGCAGCACTAGGTGAATGGATGAACATATGGTGGTGCATCTGAACAATGGAGTACTACTCAGCCACAAAAAGGCCCTTATAACTCCAGAGAGTCTCCTAACTACAGAAATCTGAAAGAAGCCTGTATGGAGAATATGGGGTTTTTTTCCTTCAGACTGGTTCATTAGGACAGAACAAATATGTTGTTGTCAATGTGCTTTGTGCTATTTTAGTTTGGGGATTAAGCTTTGATTTGGATTAAAATTTTGACTTAGATTAAGCTTGCATACCATGCCTATTTCAGCAAATATTTTAATGAGTTTTGACAAATTTATATACTTACATGTAACTACCAAATACAGTAAAAGTATAAAAAGTTTCCACTGCAGTAGAAATGTCCTTAGTGCCTCATCCCACTCAAGGTCAACGCCCATCTGCTTTCTATGAGCCGACATGAGATTTGCCTTTTCCTAAAATTTCAAGTAGGCAAAACCATATCATGAATGTATTTTATGCCTGGATTCTTTCATTCAGCATGCTTTTTATTTTACATCTGCTCCTTCCTCACCTCCCAGTTCTCCCTGCCGTCCTCCGCCAACCTCCTCTCTGCTCCTGCCCCATCTGCTTCTCCTCCATTTCCTTTCAGAAAATGGCAGGCCTCCCAGGGATATCCATCAAACATGGAATATCAAGTTGCAGTTAAGACTAGGCACTTACCCTCATATTGAGGCTGGACAAGGCAACCCCATAGGAGGAAAGGGTCCAAAGTCAGAGAGACAGCTCCTGTTCCTACTGTTAGGAGCCCCACGCTACAACCAAGCTATACAACTGTAAAATATATACAAAGAGCCTAGGTTAGACCCACATAGGCTCCCTGGTTGATGTTTCAGTCTTTGTGAGGCCCTATAAATCCAGGTTAGTTGTTTCTGTAGTTTATTTTTGTTTTTGTTTGTTTGTTTGTTTTGTGGTGCCCTTGACCTCTCTGGCTCTTACAATCCTTCCTTCTCCTCTTCCACAGGACTGCCCAAGTTCTGCCTAATGTTTGGTTGTGGTCACTACATCTGTTTCCATTAGTTGCGGGATGAATCCTCTCTAACAACAATTGGGCTAGGCACCCATCTAAGAGTATAGCAGAATATCATTAGGACTCATTTATTTGTGTTCGGTTCTATCCTAAGTCTCTGGGCTACCCAGCACCCAGGTTCTGGCTTTCAGATCAGCATGTTCTTCAATGTCATCCATCCCATTGTACATCAAGAATTAGTCTGGTGTTTATTTGGGTGGTTTTTTGTTTATTTGGTTTGGTTTTGGTTTTATCTTTTATTTTTTGGGACAGGTTCTCACTCTGTAGCTATGGCTGGCTTGGAACTCACTATGTAGACCAGGCTGATCTTAAACTTGGAGATCCATCTGCCTCTGCCTCCCAAGTCCTGGGATTAAAGGTGTGTGCCACCATATCCCATTGTATGGACATAAATGTTGTGTTTTATAAAAAGAAAAAGAAGCCAGAGATATGTTTGGTTGAGGCACAATATGGTGTAGGGGAAAGGGGGTGCCTCTGTGAGTGCATGCTGAGGCATCCCTTCCCCCTGAAGGACCAACCATATGGCAGGTATAGTATGGACTAGCGTTTATTTAGAGCATGGGGAGGGGAGTTGAGGGGGTAGTTTATTTGGTTAAAGAGTATAGGTGATGGGTTTCTCACAGGAGCGTGGGGCTTCACCTCCTCCAAAGGCCACACAGGAAAGTCTTTCCCAAGTAGGTGTGATGACTTTACCATAGCCTTATAGACAGAGGCCCCCTCCCCTAGTCCTTCTCTGCCTGTACCTCAAGCTTCCCTCCAGAACCCCAACACCCCAAGGCCAGATGCAATTAAAACAAATTGTGCATACCAGGTTGAGAAAGGAAGCTGGATTCTCAGGTGTGGGAAACCATCGGTAACCCTCTCCATCCTTTCCTTCTATGAGGGAACAGGACAGGCTGGGGTGAGCTTTTGGAAGCAGACACAGCAGAACTCCTGAAGGTGGGGACAGTGTGTGATCACTATGCAGGGGAGCTGGGGACCCAGGTGACTGGTGGTCACCATGCGGCATGGTCATGAAGCCGCTGCTGCTGCTAGAGAACAGATACCACCACCATCACTGCCTACAGCCACTACTACACCACATGGACTCCATCTGCTAGCGCCTGCTGTCATCCACCACGTGGTTTCCACCACTGCACAGACCATTGCTGCTGCCACCACTGTAAGACTCACAGGCTTCTACCATGTGAGCTGTGTCGCTGCGGCCTACCACATAGAGCTGGCCTCTGGCCAACCGACCAAACGGTTCCACATTTCCTGCTACTGGACTGTAGAATCCTGCAAGCATACACCAGCCATATTAATTAGTAAGGAATTTCTCCTGTGGATGGGAGGGACCCTTAGGCCCAGATAAGGCCTGCTCAGCCTCTTTTGGGCTAAGGGTTGGCTTTCAATGCCCATATGACTGGCCTCCTGGCTGACCTACGTGTTAGGACATAGAGCCCTTGGGTGACCTCCCTTCTCGAAAGCAATCTAAAATCCCTTGAGCTCTTGCAGCTGCCGAAAATTCCTAGACCAAGTTAGATTGCTTTCTGATGTTTCTGGGAAATGTCAATGCCAGGCCCCTCGAGATTTCTGGTGATGACCTGAATTTCTAGCTTGGCTGTAACCGTGTTACTAGAAGTCCCCTGGGACGATGGTACAGATTACCCAGTAACTCCCCTCTCACCCAATGGGCGCTAACTTGTCTTCGACCAGACCTCTAGGTGCCCCACTGGGATGTCTCTTGGAAAATCTCAAATCTCTGAAACTAACACCAGATTTGAGGTGCTCAAAACTGATACACCTCTGCAATAAGGTCTGGATTCAATACCCTTTAGATAATAATTTCAAATGGCCACCTAATGGCCCTCTAGACCTGATTTTTAAGAGATCTCCATACATACTGCCAGCAGTCTGGTAAATGGAATGAGGTTTTATATGTTCAAGCTTTCATCTATCTTGGTTCTAAACCCTCCCTCTGTTCTTCCTTCCCCAACCCAACTTCTCTTAGCCATGAAACGTACCCACCCTCCACTAGATGACTCTATGCTTGATCCTGCCAGAGAGCCACCTTCCATCCCCCCACAGATCCGCCACACTGTCTGGGAAAACCCAAACTGCCACCTCAGTTTCCCCTTCTCACCAGGCCCTGAAGCCTACTAGCTCGACCTCTCCAGACCCCTCCCCTCCTTCTATGGCAACTGCAGGACATTCCAAACACCCTGAACTGGCGCCAAACTTTACCCCTCCTATCACGTGTTCTAAGGCCACAGCCAAACCCCCAAGTCCTTTTCCTCCAAGAAAACCTGACCCAGCACCGGTCCTTCTTTTAAGGGAAGTAGCTAGAGTTGATGGTCTGGTCAGAGTACATGTTCCCTTCTTGCTGAGTGAATTTTCTCAAAGAGAAAGCAGACTGGGTTCCTATACTTCTAACTCTTCTAGCTTTATTAAGGAATTCCAGTACATCACTCAGTCTTATAGCTTGACTTTCCACCATGATGTTCATATGATTCTTACTAATATTTTACTTTCTGATGAATTCAGGCAAGTTTGGGAAGAGGCAAGAGCACATGCAGACGAAATTCACCAAACAGACAGAACATATCCAATCGGATCTGAGGCAGTGCTTGACCAGGATCCCCTATGGAATTACAATTCCACAGGTGTATTCTGGCCAGAGACAGGTTTATTACATGCCTTCTGGCCAGTCTTAGAAAAGCAGCCTTAAAGCCAGTAAATTTTGAAAACCTCTGGGAGGTTGTCCAGAACAAGCAGGATAACCCATCTCAGTTTTTAGAATGCCTAACAAAGGTTTTATTATAATACACTAATCTGGACCCTGAAAACCCAGAAGGTAAGCAACTTCTGATGACCTACTTCTATTCCCAGAGCTACCCCAACATAAAAGCTAAACTTAGGCACTTGGAGAGGGGGCCCCTAACTCCACAGGTGGAGGAAGTCTTGGCGCTGGCCTTCAAGGTGTACCATGAGAGAGATGAGAAAGCCCCAAAACAAAAATACCACATGCTGGCAAAGGCTGTCTGACTAGCTCCAGCTCCAGCTACTACCCCAGACTCTTGGCCTTCTAAGGTTCAGGAACCATCAACTCCCTGCTATAGATGTGGTCAGCAAGGTCACTGGGCGAGGGCTTGCCCTACCCCCCACAAGCCAAGAGGACCATGTCCTAAGTGCTGTTGGGAGGGACGATGGGCTGTCAATTGCCCTCATGTCTTACAGAATAGAGGGACATCCCATCCAGGTACTCCTCCAACTGACCTCCTAGGCTTGGCTATGGATGACTGAAGGGGCCAGAGCTTCCTTGACCAGACCACACCCATCACCAGCAGGGAGCCCCAAGTAGCTATCATGGTATGTGGGCAGCCCATCTTCTTCCTCTTGGACAGCAGGGCCACTTACTCGGTACTGATGGAGTTTTGGGGACCCACTTCACCTTCGCATTGTCGGGATAGGAAGACAACCTTATCTTCCTCATCAGACCCCACTACTTAGTTGCATTTTAGGGGTGTATCCCTCACCCATTTTTGGTGAGTGCCAACATGTCCTGTCCCCTTATTGGGAAGGGATCTTTTAGCTAAGTTGGGAGCCTCTATTTCCTTTGCTCCCCCCACTTGCCTGAAACCAAGCTCACTAGCAGTTCCTCTGCTCTTTCTTCTAGCCTGTCAACCTACTAACACTAACATGTTGTTTCCTTTACCAGCGTCTCAGGTAGACCCCAGAGTTTGGGATGTCCAGAACCCTTCTAAACATCATTCTCCTGTTGTCATCCAGTTGTTGTTGTTGTTGTGCAGTTACTGGACTCTACCAGGTGCATCACCCAAGCTCGATACCCTCTTTCTCTCCAGAGCCTCAGGGGACTTAAGCCTATCATTTCTGACCTCTTAAGAAAAAAGCCCCATTTCAACACTCCTATACTAGCAGCTAAGAAACCTAATAGAACCTTTCAGCTGGTTCAAGACCTCAGATGCACTAATTCTGCAGTGCCCCCCATCCTGTTGTAGTTAACCCCTACACACTTCTTTCCACTATCCCCTCAGGAATTTCTCATTTCTCAGTCCTAGATCTCAAGGACGCATTTTTCTCTCTCCCTCTAGACACCCAGTCACAGAACATATTTGCCTTTACGTGGACAGATCCTGATACCCACTTTTCTACCCAACTTACCTGTCAGGGATTCCGAGACAGCCCACACCTATTTGGCCAGGCTCTGGCTTCTGACTTACTCTCTTTATCCCTCCCTAAATCTAAGATTCTTCTTTATGTAGACAATGCCCTTCTCTGTAGCCCGTCTCTAGAGATTAGCCAAGCTGACACCTGTGGTCTTTTAAATTTCCTTTCTAGTCAAGGCTACAGGGTCTCACCTTCTAAAGTCCAACTATCCACTCCTCAGGTTACCTATTTGGGACTAACAATTACCCCAACCCACAAGGCTATTACCTTAGATAGAAAGAATCTGATTCAGTCTCTAACTGTTCCTTCTACAAAGAGATTTTATCATTCCTAGGAATGGCTAGCTTTTTACATTCCTTGGTTCCTTCCTTTTTCCCTCCTTTCTCGACCCTTATATGAAGTAGCATTAGGCGTCACCCATGAACCGCTTCTCAAACCTGTTACCAAGCCATTTCAGAGGCTCCAACAGACTCTCCTTAAGGCCCCAGCCTTACATCTCTCTGACCTGACTCATCCTTTTTCCCTCTATGTAAGTGGAAAGGAGGGATTTGCCCCTTGGAGTCTTAGGACACCAACTGGGACCTTCTTTTGCACCTGTAGCATACTTGTCAAAAAGATTGGATTTAAGCATCCAGGGATGGGCACCTTGTATTGGTACCTTAGCAGCTGCTGAACTCCTTATTCAAGAGTAAAAAAAAACTAGCCTTGGGGTTGCCCATAACTGTGCTCTCTTCTCATAACCTGTTGCAGCTCCTAATTTACAAAGGCTTACAGACTCTACCTCCCTCCAGAGTTCTTTCTCTTCAGGTAGCACTAGTAGAAGATTCCACGCTCACCTTCCAATCATGCCCCCCCTTAATATTTCCAGTCTTCTTCCTTGACCTAATACTAACCACTCCCCATCTCACTCCTGCATTGAGACTTTAGAGCAACTCTTACCTCATCTTTCACACATACCGGAGGGCACATTGCCTCAAGCCATTTGTACCTGGTACACAGATGGAAGCTCCTTTCTATATGAAGGGGCTAGAAAGGCTGGCTATGCCTTAGTGTCAGACATCGAGGTGGTGGAGGCACAGGCCCTTCCTGCACACACCACTAATCAACAGACTGAGCTAATAGCCCTCACCCGTGCCTTTCAACTGGCACAGGGACAATGCCTCAACATCTACAGCTATTGGGATTGTTCACTGCAGATCCCACCAGACAGATGACTCTATTGTCTCCAAGGGAAACTACCGAGCTGATGAGGCAGCTAGAGCTGTGACCCTTAGGGGCCTGCACTCATCTCACCCTCCCCAAGACATCCTTACACTGCGACCCACATCTCTACCTTCATCCCCTGACTCTCACCAAACTCTGTCCTATCTTCACCAACTCTTTCATCCTAACAGCCGAGCATTGTCTTCTTTTGTTAAGACCCACCTACAGCCTTCTCCTGAGGACTTAAGTTTCTTAAAATCTATCACTGCTTCTTGTAAAATCTGTCAGATGTCAGACTCCAACTCGAGATATTGTAGCACCCCTTTTCCTACCCATCAGATTAGAGGTTCCCTTCCTAGAACTGACTGGCATTTTGACTTTGCCCACATGCCCACTGCCAAGCGTGCCAAGTACCTCCTGGTCTTGGTGGACACCTTCTCGGGATGGGTAGAGGCATTTCCCACAACTAACAAAAGGGCTCAGACAGTCTCAGATCTCCTCCGAGAGATCATCTCCTGATTTAGTGTCCCAGCCTCCCTCCAGTCAGACAATGGTCCTGAATATACTTCCCAAGTTTCTCAAATTCTAAGGCCCTAGACATCCCCTGACATTTTCACATTCCCTACCATCCTCAACCTTCAGCTAAGGTAGAAAGAACTAATCACTCCTTATAAACCACTCTTGCTAAGCTGTCACAGGACCTTCACCTTGACTGGGTATAACTTCTACCTCTGGCTCTTTTCAGGCTATGAGCTCTCCCCAAACGACCTCTTCTCATCTCACACTTTAAACTCATGTATGAGCCGGGCAGTGGTGGCGCACGCCTTTAATCCCAGCACTTGGGAGGCAGAGGCAGGAGGATTTCTGAGTTCGAGGCCAGCCTGGTCTACAAAGTGAGTTCCAGGACAGCCAGGGCTACACAGAGAAACCCTGTCTCAAAAAAACAAAAAAACAAAAAAAAAAAAACCAAAAACAACTCATGTATGGACGTCCAGTCTTAACTCCTGGTCTTTCACCTAAATGCTCTCCCCTCCCAGACCTTCTATTCACCCCATTACTTTGCCACCTCCGTTCTCTCCTATGGAACTTTGCTGACCACCATCTACCACAGCCACAGACTGTCTCCTGTCCCCTCTCTGTCAACATTGGAGATCAAGTCCTTCTATCCCCTCCAGATCATCGATACTCACCCCTCTCTCCCAAATGGTAAGGCCCTTTTAAGGTAATTCTCGTGACCCCTACAGCTGCTAAACTCAAAGGACTCTCTCATTGGGTCCACCTGTTTCACCTCAAACCTTTCATCCCTACACCTAAAAATGACCCTTCTTCATATACGTCAACCCTAACAGGACCGTGCTCTGTTAAGCTCCGGAGGATGTTGAGACCACCCACCTTGTCCCCAATCCCAGAAAATCAGACTCCATTCCGGCAGCTGAGCTCGACCTCACTGGATTAGACATGGGTTTCTTGTCCTCCCCTGCTGTTCTTCATTTCCATCCAGGGCAGTTCTTACATCTGGAGATTCGAGGTTCAAGAAACCCCCACAGATAACAAACAATCTTTTCAAAAGGGTCAGGAAACTGTTCCATAGCCAGATGCCAGTATCATGATCTAAGTATTATGATCTCTATACTTGCTTTCTCTTTGACCAGACAAAAGATTATTGTAGAAAATGGCCAGACGAATATGGGAGCTGCCCATATTGGTCTTGTCAGATACATATGCTAGGATCACAGATCAATCATTTCTTCTATCAACACCATAAGACATTTTTCTTCTACATACAAAACCCATGGGATTCCAGGTGGGAGACAGGAGTTATTGGTAAGCTCTACTGTAAAAATCAGCCCAGTTCCTCAGTAAGTACTAACCATATTCGGAGAAAATGTGTCTCAATTGCCCAACCCCTAGATATCGGAAAAGTAGGGGAGATAATTAAACACTCCTCCAAGGTTCTTACCTCTTTGACAGCACTCCTCATAAATGGCACTAACTTGTCATTTTGCTTTTTTTGCTTCAGACCTTGGCCTCGGCGTACCACCTCCTTAATGTCATCAGGCCTAGTCGCTTTAAAGATTGCTGGTTATGCATACCCCCTGGAATCGACTCACAATTTGTCACTTACAGTCTCTCCAGTGATATTGCCAAGTAACCTTACCTCACCTTTTGTCAGCTGTCCTGACTCCAATGTTGCCATGACTCTATACCTTGCCTCTACCCCTCTCTTTGGCATGGCAAACTGTTTTAAGACCTCCGGGACACATTCTGTATGAACACTAGGCTCCCTAGATTGCAGTAGAACCAAAAACCTTGACAAAATTCAGCATCCTTTAATGTTATAAGTCTTGAAAAGATCAGAATTCAAGGCCCATACTTAAACACAGTAAAAGCAATATACAGCAAACCAGTAGCCAACATCAAACTAAATGGAGAGAAACTTGAAGCAATCCCACTAAAATCAGGGACTAGACAAGGCTGCCCTCTCTCTTCATATCTATTCAATATCGTACTTGAAGTTCTAGCTAGAGCAATTAGACAACAAAAGGAGGTCAAAGGGATACAAATTGGAAAGGAAGAAGTCAAACTATCACTATTTGCAGATGATATGATAGTATACTTAAGCAACCCATAGAACTCCACCAGAGAACTCCTACAGCTGATAAACAACTTCAGCAAAGTGACCGGATATAAAATTGACTCAAACAAATCAGTAGTCTTCCTATACTCAAAGGATAAACAGGCTGAGAAAGAAATTAGGGAAACAACACCCTTCACAATAGTCACAAATAATATAAAGTATCTTGGTGTGACTCTAACCAAACAAGTGAAAGATCTGTATGACAAGAACTTCAAGTCTCTGAAGAAAGAAATCAAAGAAGACCTCAGAAGATGGAAAGATCTCCCATGCTCGTGGATTGGCAGGATTAATATAGTAAAAATTGTCATCTTGCCAAAAGCAATCTACAGATTCAATGCAATCCCCATCAAAATTCCAATTCAATTCTTCATAGAGATAGAAAGAGCAATTCTCAAATTCATCTGGAATAACAAAAAACCCAGAATAGCTAAAACTATTCTCAACAGTAAAAGAACTTCTAGGGGAATTAGTATCCCGGACTTCAAGCAGTACTACAGAGCAATAGTGTTAAAAACTGCATGGTATTGGTACAGTGACAGGCAGGTAGATCAATGGAATAGAATTGAAGACCCAGAAATGAACCCACACACCTATGGTCACTTGATCTTTGACAAAGGAACTAAAACCGTCCAGTGGAAAAAAAGATAGCCTTTCAACAAATGGTGCTGGTTCAACTGGGGGTCAGCATGCAGAAGAATGCAAATCAATCCATTCTTATCTGCTTTTACTAAGCTCAACTCCAAGTGGATCAAGGACCTCCACATAAAACCAGACACACTGAAACTAATAGAAAAGAAACTGGAGAAGAGCTTTGAGCACATGGGCACAGGGGAAATTTTCCTGAACAGAACACCAATAGCTTATGCTCTAAGATCAAGAATTGACAAATGGGACCACGTAAAATTACAAAGTTTCTGTAAGGCAAAGGACACTGTCAATAGGACAAAATGGCAACCAACAGATTGGGAAAAGATCTTTACCAACCCTACATCCGACAGAGAGCTAATACCCAATATATACAAAGAACTCAAGAAGTTAAACTCCAGAGAATCAAATAACCCTATTAAAAAATGGGGTAGAGAGCTAAACAAAGAGTTTTCACCTGAGGAATACTGAATGGCTGAGAGGCACCTTAAGAAACTGGGGAGACAGCAGGTGCTGGTGAGGATGTGGAGAAAGAGGAACACTCCTCCACTGCTGGTGGGATTGCAAGCTGGTACAACCACTCTGGAAATCAGTTTGGCGGTTCCTCAGAAAATTGGGCATAATACTACCAGCGGACCCTGTTATACCACTCCTGGGCATATACCCAGAGGATTCTCCAGCATGTAATAAGGACACATGCTCAACTATGTTCATAGCAGCCCTATTTATAATAGCCAGAAGCTGGAAAGAACACAGATGTCCCTCAACGGAGGGATGGATACAGGAAATGTGGTACATTACTACTCAGCTATTAAAAACAATGAATTCATGAAATTCTTAGGCAAATGGGTGGAACTGGAAAATATCATCCTGAGTGAGGTAACCCAATCACAAAAGAACACACATGGTATGCACTCACTGATAAGTGGATATTAGCCCAAAAACTCAAAATAAACAAGTTACAATTCACAGACCACATGAAGAAGAAGGAAGACCAAAATGTGGATGCTTTGGTTTTTCTGAGAAAGGGAACAAAATATTCACAGGAGCAATTATGGAGACAAAGTGTGGAGCAGAAACTGAAAGAAAGGCCACCCAGAGCCTGCCCTACCTGGGGATTCATCCCATAAACAGTCACCAAACCCCGACACTATTATGGATGACAAGAAGTGCTTGCCTGGAATACCAAAGACACAATTCACATATCAAATGCTGCCCAAGAAGAAGGAACAACAAAGTATGGATACTCTGGTCCTTCTTAGAAGGGGTACAAAATACCCACAGAAGGAGATACAAAGACAATGTGTGGAGCAAAGTCTGAAGGAAAGACCATCCAGAGACCACCCCACCTAGGGATCCATCCCATATACAGTTACAAAACCCAGACACTATTATTGATGCCCACAAGTGCTTGCTGACCAGAACCAGATATAGCTGCCACCTGGGAGGCTCTGCTAGTGCATGACAAATACAGAGAAGGACACTCTCAGCCAACCATTGAGCTGAGCACAGGGTCCCCAATGGAGGAGTTAGAGAAAGGACCCAAGGAGCTGAAGGGGTTTGCAGCACCATAGGAGGAACCACAATATGAACCACCCAGTACTCCCAGAGCTCCCAGGGACAAAATCAACAGCCAAAGAGTACACATGGAGTTACCCCTGGCTCCAGATGCATAGGCAGCAGAGAATGGCCTTGTTGGACATCAAAGGGAGGAGAGGCCCTTGGTCCTGGAAACACTCAATGCTGCAGTGTAGGAGAATACCATGACAGGGAATCAGGACAGGATTGATTGGGGAACAGGGGGAGGGGAGATGGCTTATGGGATTTTTGGGGGGGGCAGGAAAGGGGACAACATTTGAAACATAAATAAAGAATATATCTTATAAAAAAAAGTTTTCAAACTGGATCACAGTGTGTTCACTGTAGTCCATGCCCACCTTGAAGGAATGATCCTTCTGTTACTCTGTATTCTCTCCACAATGGGCATTTCTTAAACTGTAGCCACTCTAGTAAATGGGAAGCCTGATTCCTGGTGGTCTTAGCTTGTATTTCCTGATGACTAATAATGTTGTGTTTCCTTGGATGTTCATTGTCCATTCCTATATGTAAAGTATCTGTTCAAGCCTTCTGCCCAGTTTGTTGATTGAATATTTATTTGTATTATTGAGTCATGGGTGGGCTTTTTTTCTTTTTTTACACATTATGGGTACAAGATCTTTGTCAGAAAAATGCGCTGAAAATATTTTCTCTCAATCTGTCATTTGTTCATTTCCTTCATGGTGTCTTCAAAAGAACAGATGCTTTTAATTTCAGGGAAGTTGACTATATTGATTGTTTTGAGGTTTATCTTTAATTGTGTGCATGTAGGGGTGTACGGGTGAGTGATGGTGCCCAAGGAAGCCAAAAGAGGATGTCCGAAGCGACATAGGTAACTGTGAGCCACTCAGCATGACTGCTGGGAAAAGAACTCGGACCTCTAGAAGAGTAGCACACCCTCTCCAGCAGAGTCATCTCTCCAGCCCCACATTTACTGAGCTTTTGCCTTTCCTTAATTTATGGTTTTGGTGTTCTAGATGAAGAATCTTTGCCTATCCTGAAGTCATGATGACGGTCTCACATTAGATTGTTCCTCAAGGCTTTAGAGTTTTAACATCTATATTTGGTTTGGTCTAATGCACTTTCCAATGCTGTGATAAAAATAAGCCATAAGTAACTTAGAAAGGAATGGGTTTATTTGGTTCATATCTCCAGTTCAGAGCCCGTCTTTGAGGGAAGTCAGGGCAGGACCTTAAATAGGAACCTGATGCAGAAAATACAGAAGAAAACCACTCACTGGCTTCCTTGCAGACTCAGGCTCAACTAGATTTCTTATACAATCCAGGACCACCTGCCTAGGGATGGTGCCACCCACAGTGGGCTGAGCCCTGCTACATCAATTATCAACCAAGACAATTCCCAGACATGTTCACAGGTCAATCTGATCCAGACATGGGTTTGTAACCTAGTTTAATCTTTGTGTATGAGGTGGGTGAAAATTAGATCTCTTCTTTTCCCCACATGAGCATCCAGCTGCCCCAGCACCATTTGTTGAAAAGATTATCCTTTCTCCCTCAAATTGCCTTGGCGTTGTAGTTGAAAATCAATTGACCATATATGTGAGGGTCTGCTCCTGGACTCTCCTCTGATTGGGTCATGTGTGTGGTTCTACTCCTGCGGTGTCTTATCGTCCAGCTTACAGCAGCTGGAGATCGAGCCTTCAATCAGGAAGCCTAAGTCCCCCAACATGTTCTCTTTTTAAATTGTTTTTAGCTATTCTTTGTCCTTCCTGTTTTATACGAAATTTCAAATACCATTTTAAAAGATAGTTAGAAGTACCATAGATTTCATTGCGTTGACTTTGCCAGGAAAATAAAAAGAAGCTTACACGAGATCCAGAGATGAAAACTTAGATGCGAACTGGAGGTTGGTTAGCTCTGTGCAGTGATGGGGAAAATGGCCTATTACCGAGACACAGCGTTACCCTGTCAGTAAATGACGATTCGCACGGAACTGTGATCACCACCAGCCTCCCGCTACTTGGATCTGTGGTTTGTTTTGTTTGGGAGAGGAATATCTTTTAGACACATATGTCGTGATTTTGAATTGTTGATCAAAAAGACAATCAACCTTCAAAAATTCTGTCTCTACTGCTCTGTCTTTTACCAAATCCTGGCTCCTAGCTTGGGTGCCCAGTTGCTCGACTCTGGGGAAGGGGTTTTGGACCACAAACTGTGACCTTCAGGGATGTGATCAGTGCAACACTACAATTGAGATAAAGATAGAGGAGACAGAGCTCTATGCTGGCAGCAAGAACTGTGATGAATAGCACCTTCCATGAGACTTAAGAGAAGGGATGCATAGATGAGACCAAAGCCACCTTCAGGACTCCAAAATCAGACAGTCGTGGTAATTTAGTATTCACCAACATCAGATGGACACCCATTTGTTGACCCTGAGAATGAATGCCCAGCTTGACAAAAACAAGAAATCTGGATCAAGACTTTTGGTGGTATCCACCATTCTTGAAATGAAACTTTAAAGACTAACTACTCCTTCCCATCACCCTCCAACCTCAAACTCTGTTCTGAAATACAAAGTCCAGACCAAGCTGACTAAGTACCACATTATAGCCAGGAGATCCTGTCTACACTCTCCTTCAGGGTACAAAACGATTCTGTTCACTGTCAGATGAACAAGTCCCACAGAGAGATGTAGCCACATTGTAGAATCTAAGACCATGTGGTCAAGGCAGTGCCCTCACACTTGACTGCAGGCTTGAGGGAACCAGGTTACCGTGGTTGAAATGGCCCAACTCAGTCATGTCACTCATCAAAACCTCACTAAATCCCAGCAGACTCTAGGTATATCTGGCACCGGGAAATGCTACCCAGAGCCCAGCACTGTCCCTACAAATGTGTGTGTGTGTGTTTGTTTGTTTGTTTGTTTTTCACTAGAAGTGCAGTCTCCACTTGCCTGTTTATGCATGTGTCAGGGCCAGAGGTTGACTTGAGATGACTTCTTCCCTCTCTCTTCACCTTACTCTTCAGATGGGACTCTCACTGTTCTGGTTTCATTTCTGTTGCTGTGATAAGAAACTCTCATAGCAAGCAACTTAGGGGACAAGAGACTTATTGTAACTCAGAATTCCAGGTTACAGGCCCATTAATGTGAGAAACTCACAATGACAGGAGCTCAAGAAAACTAATCACATCAAAAGCACAGAGGGAAACGGATTCCTGGATGGCTGTTTGTAATCAGCTCAATTTCTCTACTCTTACACAGTTCAGGACCATCTGCCGAGGGTGGCTGAATTTTCATACATCAATTCACTTAACCCACAAGTCCTTGCAATATAGACAATCCCTCTGTAATGGTTGTATATGCTCAGCTCAGGAGTGGCACTATTAGAAGGTGTGGCCCTTATGGAGTAGGTGTGGCCTGTTGGAGTAGGTGTGTCACTGTGGGTGTGGGCTTTAAGACCCTCGTTCTAGCTGCCTGGAAGTCAGTCTTCCACTAGAAACCTTCAGATGAAGATGTAGAACTCTCAGCTCTCCCTGCCCCATGCCTGCCTGGATGCTGCCATGCTCCCTCCTTGATGATACTGGACTGAACCTCTGAACCTGTAAGCCAGCCCCAACGATTAAATGTTGTCCTTATAAGACTTGCCTTGTTCATGGTATCTGTTCACGGCAGTAAAGCCCTAAATAAGACACCCTCATTGAGAATCTCTTGCTAGGTGATCCTAGGTTGTATTAAGTTGACAGTGAAAACTAGCCATCACATTCACTGAACCTTGAACTCTGTCTTGCACAAAGCTGGGGTTTTGAGTACATGACACCACTCCTGGATTTTATGTGGGTGCTGGGAATCTGAACTGGGTTCCTTATGTTTTCAATACAAACACTTTACTCAGTGAACCATCTTCACAGACTTGCAAATATTCCTTTTGCCAAGACAGTTCAGAATGTCCCCGTCCCTGCAAATGGGAAGCATCTCCATTCATGTCCTTTTTGGGGGATCCATACCTCATATGGCAAAGCCATCCTTACTCTCATCCAGAAAACGCTACTGTGGCTGAAATCATCCCAGTATCATATGTCACCAGGAAAGATACAGGAAAAGAGACTATCTCCAGGGTTCTAGGGGGCATCTCTTTCAAAAGACCTTTTCACTTGTGAGATTTCACATACCTAGGCTCCATGAAATAAAACAAGGAAAAAACAGACTCAAGAGGGGTGGTATCATTGTCTCCTAGGGTAGAAGAGGATCCCAGCTAGATGAGACATCTTCAGCTTCAAAGGGGTATGAAGAGATTCAATTTGTAAAATCAGACTTCAGATAATGAACATAAGACCAGTGTGAACAAAATTCTTTCTTCTGCTGAATGAAATTAAGAAAGGCACATCTCCCTTTCACATGCTGGATGAAGCGCCACTTTAAACAGAAGCAACTCCGCTCTGTTCAAAGTCTCAAGCCTTCCAATGCTATGGTTTGAATTATTTCCCCAAGCTGCAAATTGAAGCTGGTGGCTTGTCAGCGTGCTAACTGTGCATCCAAAGGCCAGGTGGCAAGTGGGGAAGCATAGCTTTCTTCTCAATCATGTCTTTGCATTGTATCAGCTACATCCCCACATTGAGCGATAACTAGAGCCCAGACAAAGAGGATGTGGGAACCCGAAGAGCCATCAGTTTTCAGAAGTAGCAGGACAGAAACTAATGGAAAAGTTCCAGCAGGAAGCACACTCGGCAACAACAAAAGACACTGCAATGACCTGAAGGAGAGCTAGCTTGATCCTAGCAGAAGCTGAAATGAAGACGGTGACTTCCTAATGGCTGAAGGAATTGTAGCAAATAATCCAGAACATGAGTTTTAAACCATAAGCAGGAGCTGGGGAAGCAGCTTGTTGTTTAAAGTGCTTGCCTCAGGACCGTGAGGAACTGAGTTCTCCTCACCCCCAGTGTTAGCATTCTTTCTAGGCTCCACCCAACACTAGCTCAGATAGCAGAGAATGAGACTCTTAATCTCAGGGTCATGGGTTCAAGCCCCACATTGGGTGGGGCCTAGAAGGAATGCTAACATCTAGGACCTACATAAAAATCCATTTAGGGAATTGTACTGGCTGGTTTTGTGTCAACTTGACACAAGCTGGAGTTATCACAGAGAAAGGAGCTTCAGGTGAGGAAATGCCTCCATGAGAAAATGTAAGGCATTCTGTCAATTAGTGATCAAGGGGGAGGGCCCCTTGTAGGTGGTACCATCTCTGGGCTGGTATTCTTGGGTTCTATAAGAAAGCAAACTGAGCAAGCCAGGGGAAGCAAGCCAGTAAGTAACATCCCTCCATGGTCTCTGTATCAGCTCCTGCTTCCTGACCTGTTTGAATTCCAGTCCTGATTTCCTTTGGTGATCAACAGCAATGTGGAAAGTATAAGCTGAATAAACCCTTTCCTTGCCAACTTGCTTCTTGGTCATGATGTTCATGCAGGAATAGAAACCCTGATTAAGACAGGAATATACTTGTATGTTCTGGGAGATAGAAAAACCCAGACCCCTAGAGCTCACTGATCACCTTGTCTGGTCAAAATGGTTAGCTCCAAGTCCCAGTGAAAGAGCCTGCCTCTAAAACAAAGGTGAACAGTTCTTGAAGATGACATCTGAGACGTCCATGTATATACACATGTATATATACATGCACCTACACACATGCGCATAAATACATACATTTGCATGCACACACACACTCACATAGACACACAGACACACAGTCACTTCTTCTGTGGTCAAATTAGCTAGTCAGTCAGTACATTCTGCAGGCTGCAGCAGACCATCTATCTCTCACCAGAAGACCTGGGGATCAGTCGTGATAGACTGTGGTGTATGAATCTATCTGGGAATGGACAATCTCATGGAGAATCCCTCCCAGAGTTCCAGGACTACAGAAAAGAATCAGGAATCCCTTAGGGGGAAAAAAGGGTAAAGACCTACCTGACTTCGTAGCTGCTAAGGCCAGTAAGAAGACTGAGAAGCTGGCTATTCCCTTCTCCCTGACCCTGGCCCCTGGCCCCTGACCCCACCCCCAGCTGTCAAATCTAGATCCAGAAAACATTCCCCACTTTAAAAATGGCAGGTCAATATGAATCCAATTCATGGCACCATGGAACAACAAAGAGGCTAGAGAGTCCCAGGACCCACCAGGATCAGGAAAGTTAACGGACAAGCCAATCCTACTCTAGGGGAGCCCTTGGCAACTGTGAAAGCCCCCATTAGCCGCTGTGAGTCTGGTGGGAAGAGGTGGGAAGAAGGTGGTCATGGTAAACTCCAGGTAGGTTTTGTGGCTTTTGTGCACAAAAGCAGAGAATGGGGAGGTAACAAGGCCAGGATGAGGGTGGCAGGTGGCTCTGGAAATTGTCACAGCATGACCCAGGGTAAGGAGAGGGCCTCAGAGGAGATGACATCTCAGCACACTGGACTTTCCAGTCACGATGAAGATGTGTGCTGTGCTCAGCCCACAAACGGGTATTAGAGACAGAGGAGGGACTAAGACAAGGCTCATGAGTAGCGCTCAACAGAGTGTGAGCACACTGCCGACAATCATTACATAGTCAAATGCCCACTGGGCCTTAATACACCCGTAGGGAAAAACATCCCAGGCTTCATTTCTGAGCTAAAAGGCTTGTGCACCTCAACTGGGACAGCAATCCCCAAAACCTCCCCAGGGGACTCATGCAGCCGTGGGACTCAGGCAGTAGGCTGTCTAGGTCGAAAATAAGGTAGTCCCAGTTCCATCCCCGGAAGGAGGTCTTTCGAGTTTCCTAAGGGAGATGCCTCCAAGAGGGGAGCGCAGGATGGGGTGGAAGGTCAATAATGAAAACAGGCCTCTTGTGTCCCTAAAGGAAAACCCAAGGGTAAGTGGGGCATGCAACATTCCTTATGGGAAGGGCACCATGATATGAAGTAACAGTGAAACAGTGCTCTGTGACCAGATGACCATGGGGCAGGGGGGTGGGGGGACAACAGCGGGGATGATGATGATGATAGGAGGTGGGGAAAGAGGGGGTGTTAGACAAGCAATGTATATCAGAAGCCAGAGGAGAAATGTATAAAGGGAAAAGAAACAGGAAGTTATCGCCTCTCACTCAGAGAGACATAGAAAAGCAAAAGAGCAAATGGCTCCTTGGGAAGAGCAGGAATCACAAGGGCTCGAGCTGCCCTGGGGGCGCTTATGATCAACCTCAGCACCCAGCGCCCTGGACAGTTGCGGTCTCCATTTCTAAGACCAGGGCTCTTTCAGCCCTCTTCAGCATGTGCAAGAGCCATGAGCCAACGATCCCTGGGGCCCAACAAGGGAGGTTCATAAAGAACAACAGAGGGAGGGCAACGGCGTATGCCGCCTGTGCTTCTAACACGCACCGTCCTCCACAGGCTTCTGTGTTTGAACACTTGATCCCCAGATGGTGGCGCTATTTGGAGAAGGTTGTAAACATCTAGAAGGTGGAAACTTATGGAGGATATAGATCACTGCAGGGATGCCTTCAGGTATGGTAGCCCAGTCCCATTTCCTGTTCTCTCTCTGCTTCCTGACTGTAGCGGCAACATGACATCTGCTGATGTCCCTGCCCTGCCATGAAGTCCTATGGTGAAGCTCCTTGACCATAAGCCAGAATAAGCCTTTAATGCTTTAAGTTGCTTCCTGTCAGGTCTTTTGTGACAAGAAGAGTCACAAATACAGCATCTATCTATGATCAAGAACCTACCACAGGCAGCCTCTTGGCTGTCTGGCACATACACATCTATTAAACGAAGATCTCCCTCTCTCTCTCTCTCTCTCTCTCTCTCTCTCTCACACACACACACACACACACACACACACACACACACACACACACACACACCCTACTCAGACAGAAATGTAAGTTAAGGGCTTTGAAGCCAGAGAACCAAGCTTTGGATCCCATCTTGATTAGTCCACAACCTTGGCAGAATCATTTGAAGTTTATATAACTGTTCTCGCATCCGTAGAACAAGGACACCATCCCCATTACGAACCTGGAGAGGACTAAACAAACAATGCAGTCGCAGGCTTAGCACAATGCCTGGCACCCAGCAAATATCCGGTAGGTGTTGTTTGCAGAGGTTTCCTAAGCACACTTCTTTAAAACCTCCAACTAACATTACCAGCTCAACTCTGCTCAAGAGGAAACAGCCCTGAGTCATTCCTAAGTTTCTACATGCAGCTTCAGACTCAAGATCCCCGGGGTAACCGTCATCCCTCCACCTCAACACCCCACCACCTACAGGCTAACTGGTAAATTTACCTGCCACCAACACAGCCCTACTAAATGAGGGAAGGAGAGAAGCAGAGGAAGGAAAATTTCAAGAGGGGGTGATCTACATAGCATGAGGAGGAGAGTTCCAGCCTTAGCGTTTTCTTCTTCCCCAGTCTGTGGACAATCTTCAGCTGCTCCGGGCATCCTGGGTCCAAGGGGTAGAGGGAAAGGAGGGGAGGTGGTATGGAGACTCCCAGTCTGAGCCTGCAGACTAGCCATGGCTGGGCCTGACGGTGACCCTGAGGAAGATGGCCACACACTCAGGGACCCCACTGCTCCTAGTGCCGCCCGCCACTTGGGTAAAATTGGAGGAGCCCAGCGTACCACCTAGTCATTCCCTGCCTATTGTCAGGGCCGCCCCTCCGCTGATCCTTTAATACCTCTTCATATTCCTAGTCCTGTTCCTATAAGAGAGTTAAGAAGCTTCTAGAAAGCCCCTGCACTTACCAACCAGCTCTGTTCCTTCTCCCACTCAACAGTCAGCGGCAAAGACCACTCCCTCCCACACGCCAGTCACTCCCTTGGCACACTGAGCTCCTGAGCTTCTACTTGTCAGCTTTGGCTCAGCCTCTCACTCCCTGCTGCCTCCCGAGCTTGAGCCTGCATGGCATCACCACGCTCTTTCTTCAGCCTGGGCCTGCATCACAGACCCTGAGCTCACCGCTCCCACCTCCAATCAGATAGCTCTGAAGGGGGTGGCCACACACAGCTGCCCTGAATAATGGCCAGACCCAGCTGTTTTCTGAATGATTGATGACAGTGGCTTTGACTTCTCAGCGTGTATCACTGGTTCTAATTCACCACATGGCCCCTTCATCCCATGGCTTCTCCATGCACAAGTCCTTCATTACATCCTTCCCTGGCCAGGCCAAGCTCTGGTCCTGACCGTGCATACACCTAGGCATATAGGAAGCCCTCACATGTTTGTTGTATTAACAAATGAATGCATGGATGAATGATGTCTACGTTGGGATACACACACACACATCCTCCCTCCTTCATAACACACAGTGTACACATTTATCACAAGCTTCCTAATTAGATGTCCTTAGAGTTTTCTCTCTGAAGAGTCAATACTTTTCAACTATGAGCTTTCTGAAGTGTCTTTGCTGCTGTGGGATTCCCTACCAGCAAGTCTTGTGCTCCAACTTCATTCCCCATCTGGGAAAGCCAGAGAGAAAAGGACTGAGCTGAGCTGCCTCTGTCTCCTCCTGTCCCCCCACCCTCACCCCCACCCCCCACCACCTCTCTGTTCTATTGTCTGAGGATAGACAAGTCACTGATAGGAATGCAAGTGTTACATGCTCTCCTCTGCCTGCCCCCATCCCACCATGCTTAGCTGTGGTGGTGGAGATGAAGAGAGCTGTCCTTTGTATCCAAAGAACTTCTTCTCCTTGAAATGGCAAGCCGGGTTCTGTTGCTGTCCCACAGCTGACCCTGGCCTGGCAGCTCCGTTCTGCACTTATCCATGAAAGGTTAAAGCACTCAAGTCAGCCTGGAGGGAAGAGAGGGGACTTTATATCATGAGAAGCCATAGGTAGACAGCTAGGAGGTACTGGAATGGTAAACGTGACATACAGGAGTCAAAGAGGCCAATCCTGCAACCACCGCCGTAAATCAGCTCACAGTGAGGCCCTTTGCTGTGCTGTTTTACTTTTATTAGGTGGCCTATAATTGTATGAGTTGTGTGTCATCACAAAACTGGGCCCAACAGTGGACTCTGGGCACTAAGTGACAGAGAAGGAACAACTACAAAACCCATCTCCACCCAAAATGGTAGTTCCTCCCAGAGGGATCTTTGCAAATACTGCCGTGTGACCCTTAACCCATGAGAGTAAGGGCCAAATCCAAGCTGGACCCTTCCTGGCAAGAGAATTCCTGAGGAAGGCAGAAAGGAGGCCTTCATTGCTTTCAAGATCATTAAACCAGACACCCCACAGCAGAACCTGTGCTTAAAGGACAACAGCCCTTGGGAGGATCATTTATTGAGCACCAAGCCACACATGCTTGCTAAACCTTCCGTATATGTAATCTCTTTAACTCCCTGTACTGCAGTGAGGGAGTGGGATAGTTTTAGTTGTCAACTCGGCACAACCTAAAATCACCTGGAAAGAGAGTCTCAATGAGGTGCTGTCTAGACTGGGTTCACCCCTGGGCATGTCTCTGGAGATTGTCTTGATTGAGGTGGGAAGACCCACCCACTGTGGGTGGCACCATTCCCTAGGGCTGGGCCCTGGACTGTATTAAAGTAGAAAATGTGAGGTGTGCACAAGCATGCATGCATTCCTGATTATGGACACAATGTAGTCAGCTCTCTCCAGCTTCTGCCTCTGTGACTACCTGTAGCCTGGACTGGTGGACTGAAGTAAACCAGTCCTTCCCTGAGTGGATTTTTTTGTTAAGGATAGTTTAGCACAGTCACTGACATGAAATTAGAATAGGAAGGGGCAGTAACGAGCCCCTTTATGTAGGTCCTGAGAGCACTCTGAAGAGCAGTGGCTAGTCATGAATAGAACTGAGATTTATTCCAGCTCCTTAGCAATCCCACTTTCAAAACACGGACGAGAGTCATTTCAGTCTATTTGCACCAGAGATCAACACATCTCTGGACTCCGAGGGGGGGGGACAGCCTCTGCCTCCTGCCTGAAGGCTGTCCCTACCCCGTATCTAATCCATTAAGCAACCAGACTCATTTTGTTAATGCTTCAATCTTGATATTACAATACTTGTGTCACTCAAGCCCCAGCCCAGATCATGTGTCAACCCGACACATTCTCCACCCCCAGCCCCACTACAGGCCATGCAATGCTCACCTGCTGATTGAAATAATGCAATTAAGGGATATAGAAAATCTATTCTGCGTAGTGCCATCTGCATGCATGTCTGACAGCTAATTTGATTGGTGCTCTGTAATCAATAAAGCACTCATGTAGTAGCCAGGAAATTCACCTCATTTTTTTCCTACACCATTTATAAGCAAACAAAACAACCACTCCCTGCTCTGCTCCTACCAGTGCCTAGAGTCAGGAGGTGAGGTTCTAGGGAAATGAGTGCATGAAACACACAGGGGGATGGGTGGATGATGGATGGATGGATGGATGGATGGATGGATGGATGGATGGATGAGTAGATGGATGGATGGAATTCTTCTGAGCTAGAAAATGATAGTCCTACTGCCTAGCCTAGAAAGTAAGGTGGCACTAAGCAGTCTCTATCATGAGACAGTGTCTGCAACCAGATTCTTCTATTGGATTGGAGGATTTGGAAACCAGCTTCTGGGTGAATGGATAGATACAATCGTGGGTAGATAAACGAATGGACAGATTATTATGTGTTCTACAAGAATATGAACTGGCAAGAAAGTTAAGGGAGGAAAAAAAGAAAAACTGATGGTTAATCTCATTTGTCAACCAGATGAGAGCTAACATCACCTGAGAGATGGACCTCTGGGCATGCCTGTGACAAATTAAGTCAGTTGTGGTAAGAAGACACGCCCACTGTGGGTGGCACCATTCCCCAGGCAGAGATCTTGAGTTGTAGAAAATAGAAAAAGCAGTCTGAACACTAGCAAGCGCCCAATGCTCTGTTTCCTGGTTGTGGATGTGCTGTGACCAGCTGCTTCAAGCTCCTACCACCTTTGACCTCCTCACCATAATGGACTGTACCCTGGGACTGTAAGCCAAGTTAAACCTTTTCTCCCCGAATTGCTTTGGTGAAGTATTTTGTTGCAACAATGAGAAAAGTAAGGCAGGTAGTGAGGCAAAGTCTGGAGTGAACGGAAGAGGACCCTTTAGAACAGCTGTCTAGATAAGCCTGTATGGGTGACACAGTCCTCCTGGTTGACAATGGCCATGAATCTTAGGTGTGACTCCCTGAAAGCAGAGCCAAAGACAGGGATTAGGTTTTGTGTGTTGTCATCGTTGTTGGTTACACAAACATTCTCTGGAGAAAGGATATAGGGGTGGGGGAATCAGATGCAGCTACAGCTCAAGTCTGGACCCTTCACTTGTCTGCAGCATCCTCTGAAGGACAAGCTGCCCCACAGTTGACTTCGTCTTGAGTAGCTAGACCTGGACTGCCCCCCTCACTGAGGTAGGGAAGTGGTGACACTCCCCAGGCAAAGTAGGTCCCATCCGTCAGAAGACAAAGCATGGAGAACTGCAACAGCCGCTGAACCATGGGATAGGAACACTGGCAGGAGGGCGTCATCAACAGAGCTACCCGCAGCCTCCCCCTCACCACATATGAACAGTAGTGCTCTCTGACCTCTAGGCCCATCCACGTAGCACAAAAAGTGACTTCTTAATCTAAATACAGACACATTCAGACATAGGCAGTCTGCTTGACGGTTGGCCCACCTTATACAGAGAAGCAAGCAGGGCTGCACTGTGTGTGTGTGTGTGTGTGTGTGTGTGTGTGTGTGTGTCTTTGTGTCTTTGTGTGTGTGTGGGGGGTGCTAAGCAGCTGAACATCAGAGATAGACACACCCTGCTACTGTCAGAAGTGTCTCCTCATGATCCCCAAGTCCCAGTTTCCCAGCAGCACCAGGGACACCTGCTGAGCACAGCCATTCCCTACTTCAAGGCAGATTCATAGAGAGAAAGAAAAATCTACATTCCCCCCAAACTACAGAGGGATGCTATATAAGGTAACAAAAGCTATTTTCAAGGCTGGTGACAGAGACATAGATAGGGGAGAGGGAACCTCAGAGGTGTGGACAGTGGGCACAGTCAGCAGTAATACAAGGTTGGTGCCCAAAGAGTAACTGATTGACATAAAGCACCCAACATGTTGAACAATAGATCCCTCGGCCCCCAGAGAGACCCATAGAAAGGCCCTTTCATTGCCAAACCAGATAAATGTGAGGGAGGGTCTGCGAGATGGCTCAGCAGGGAAAGGTGCTCGTTGCCAAGCCTGAAGAGTTCAGTCTTTAGAATTTGCGTAGTAAAAGGAGAGACCCAACTCCCAAAAGTTGTCCTCTGACCTCTACAGGCATGACACGGCACACACATGCATACACACATACAATAAAGTAAAAAGTAAATAAATGCGCAGAACAAATAACAAAAAGAAGCTCCTGAAAACTAGGCTGTTTCCTTCTCTAGGGAGCATGGGCATAGAGAGGGGTCTCTCTTCCCTCCAGCCATGGAAAGCAGAGGCCACGTAGGTTCTTCAGTCCTGAAGGAACCGTGCACAGCAAGGCTGAGTGTGCAGACAGGGCACTGCCTAAACCACAGGAGTCACACAGCTGAGATCAAAGGCCAAGGGCTTAAGAGTGACACATCTCAAATGGACTGAGCACCATCATGCCCCAAAGTCATCCTGGGGCATGCTCTGTTTGTTGCCTTCAGATTTGCAAGGGAAATACTTGACTATTTCTTTCACTTAAGGGCAAAGCAAGAGCCTATTAAAAGAATCATCCATTAAAAGCAGCAGCACATCAGAGGCAGAAAAAGCCCTGTAAGCACAGCTCAGACTTGAGAGGTCCCGCTCTAGACACGAGGCAGGCATCAATGCGCTTGCTCCTGATGCGGTATTGAGGATGAGAAAGGCAAGGACCATGATCCAGGGGCAGGTTAGTGATAACTCATGCCTAGAACCCAGGAATTTGGATAGCACCTTTCTAGAAAATCAGAGTGTCTAGAGATGGCACCTGCCATTTGCTGGTAGAAAATCAGTACTGTGCCCCATGTAGAACACTGTGGCTCTGGCGTGGGGCCTTTAAAAGCAAAAACATTAGAGCCCAAGTCCAGTTCACTTATGGGTTCATGTGTGAACTGACTCTACGGCTCATGCCTTCTGTGACTTTGGGGAAAGGTACTTTTTTTTCTCTGAACTTCTGTTTCCCTAACTGACTGCACAAAAAAAAAAAAAAAAAGATTGATGAGTAAGTAGTTCACATCCGTAACCTCAATATTCAGGAGACAGAGGCTTGAGGAATGAGGGTTCAAGGCTAGCCTGGGCTACTACCAGAATAAGACTCTGCTGACAATATGGATAATATAGTTCACATGAAATGCTTAACATATTGGCATCTTTGAAATCAAACAGCAGGTTCAGAAGTTGCTGATACTTATAAACCTGGGTAAGTTACTATTACAGTTATCTGTAATCAGATACTAGCGAGATAAAGGATGGTAAACTCCTGTCTTGTGAAATTCTACCAGCCCTTTGTTGTTTGTTCTCCTGGATGACTTACTTTCCCCCTAAACAGCTTCCGGTTTCGTTTGGCTCCAAAAAGCAAACCCTTGCACCTCGGAGACCTAAGTGCTCTTTCTGCCCACCCGTGATTGGGTCAGTGGTAATCACGTGACTTGTGCCTACCATCTGGGCCAAGGATACAAGCAACACAGGGTCTGGAAGGTATAGGACCGAAACCCCGTCCTCAGTGGTATTGTTCAGTCTCTAGGTCAGTGGCCACCTGAACTTACATCTGGATTTTTTTTTCTTTTAACTAACTCAGGGAATGCCGTTTGTGGTTTCAGCCCCCTTTATTTTGGGGGAGAGACGGAGAGGGTCACTTGCAAGCTCTCACTTGCCTAAGTTCCACCATCAGCCATTTGAAACTAATGTCACCTTTAAAACAAGCCACGGGAGGTCCCTTGACTCCTCCAAGAACTGACCAAGCACAACTCAGTGGCTTCAAGCCCTCATGTCAGGGCTGAGCCTGACTCCCACTGTGTGATGAGTGTCTCATATAATCGGGGCTTTGATCTTTAGAAGCCCTTGGTCCCCGCTGTGCTGCAAGGTGCTAGAGACAAGGCTGTCACCAGGCTGCGAGACATCCCTTTGTAAGTCCTGCTCTGGCACTGAGCTGTGTGGGCGATGACACCATCAAGCAAAGGCAGCTGTAAGGGAGCTCAGCGCTTCCTCTTCGAGGCAGTCAAAATCAAAGCCCCGGCTTTTCACCCCGTTCCCTTGAAGCACAGTTGTTACACTCCCCAGGACAAACGGCTGTATTATCAGCTTTGTGAAACCCCTCTCCATCTGTTTCTCCTTTTCTGTTCCCACTGAAGGCGGCGAGCAGGGGAGCCAGGCCCGGCCTGGCCTGAGATGCACCCACCTCGCTCCCTAAAGTGTCAATGGGATGTGGGAGCAATTTCCCCAGAGCATTTGAAAGATTCCGCTTGGGTTTCCATGGTAATTTTACAGAGCTGACACTCAATAGGTGTTTGGTAGATTGGATTTATTGAAGGGGAAAAGGCAGGGTAGATATTCCTAGGCCAGGAAAGTAGAGAAAAGTCTACTGAAAATTCTTTGGATCATCAAAGAAACGGATGAAGGGAAAGTGGAGCAATTCTGCCCACAGTGGGGTCAAGGTTGCTTACTCTCAGGACTCAAGCCTCAGCCTCAGCTTTCTGCCCTGCCCTGAATCAGGAAAATAAATAACATTTTATGGGTTCCTTAGGCCATAAACAAAAACAAAACAAAACATAATTTTAAAGATTTATTTTTATTTCTTACTGTATAAATGCATATATATCTGGGTTTGGCCTCACCAAATAAAATAATAAAAAGACACTTTTGCCAGGCATAGTAGAAAAAAAACCCTGCAATCTCAGCACTCCAGAGGCAGAAGCAGGAAAATCCTCACAAGTCCAAGGCCAGCCTGGTCTACATAGTAAGGTTCAGGCTAGCTTGAGCTGCATAGTGAGACCCTGTTTTCAGAACAATAAAAATAAATAAAAGGGCTCTCCCACTGCTGGCCTATACCATTAGGAGCAGAATGTTTCCAGAGTTGGAAAGCCAGCTCCTCATTGCAGGCAAAGTGCTTCCATTAGAAACACTCGCAGGGGGCTCTGTGGATTTGGCTTGTGGTCCAGCTGGAGGATGCCCTGACTTTGCCTTGATCGGAAAATATTGTAGAGCTAGATTAGAGTTTAATAGGCAAAGTAGCTGAATAAGAGCAAAGCGAAAAGCCCCCATCCCCCACGAGAGTCGACAGCGCGAACACCAGTGAACCCATGAGGAGATAGCCACTAAATCTCCTGGAGACGGAGGACAGACTGCGGAGAAATGTAAATACCAGCGAATAGTATATGCAGATTAATGTTCTCTCAGCCAGAGCCGCAAACCAATCCGAGCGCTGCTGCAGGTGGGCCATACCACAAATAAACCTACTCATTGGCAGAGATGGCTGCCCTGCCCTTTGACCCCTCAGGCTCGTCAAATCCATCCGTAAAAGCTCGATTGGGGCCAAAGCTGTGTGGTAGATTCCTTCAGGAAGCAACTCCCGTTCCACACGCTAAAACCGCCACTCAACTTGGTTAAAACTACAGACTGTCATTTTGTCAATAGGTGCAGCCCATTTCTGAGGTCGGATCAATTCCAGAACAAAAGTTTTGAGTGACAGCCTCACGCCTGGAGGGGTTCCAGAGACTCTGGCTTTTTGCACTCCCCTCACGTTAATGGCAAACAAGTTCCCCCGTGATGGATGTACCCACAATTAATATCGAAGGGACAGTTAATGATTTCAAACACCGCTACATGGGCCTCATATTTCAGATTTAAAACTCTCCTTTCAGAGAAGGATTCATTTTCAAAGCCTAGGAATGAATGCTAATACATTAAGCAAAAACAAGTTTTTTAACACCTTGTAAAATAAAACCAAGAAAATTCATCTGACGGCCTCCGCTCAGCCGAGACAACCCCATTATCCTTGAGGCACTCACAGTGGGGCTGTGCACTAGGAGCCTGTCCTGTCACTCTGTTTCAGGGGATTTGACATCTACAAATCACAGATCCGAAAGCGAAAGCCCGTGATATTCACATCGTTTCAGAGAACATCAGGCAGCAAGCACCCTTAAGGACGGACGCCTGTGATTAGCACTCTCTTTTTGAGTGTGGAGATTATAAATGAAAGTTCATGGAACGGTGAGAGGCTGTCCTCTCAGAGAGACATCTGCTGTTTGAACATTACTTGTAAAGGGGAAATTTTTTTTTTTTTAATTCACAAGGCAAAAGAAAAAATTGCGTTTAATACTGAAAGAATAAAAACTCAGTTTGGAGGCTGGAGAGATGGCTCGTGGTTAAGAGTGCTCACTGTTATTGCAGAAGATTGAAGTTCAGTTCCTGGCACTCACAACCACCTGCAACTCCAGACCCAGAAGACCCAATGACCTCTGTGTGCATACACAAAGAAATACATATAATTTTAAAAAAAATTTTTTTTTGAAGTCAACTTGGCTCCTGAATATGGGGAGATTGCCTTTCACATATGACACTTCCCCCTTGTTATGTTTCTCGGGGGACACAGAACACACACGTCTGTTCAGGAACCCACGATAGACCAAAGTAACTACTATACCAATGTCCAACTGGTGAGCCACTGAGTTTTTATTGGGGTTACTATCAGGAGTAGGAGTGAAGGGCCACTTCCAGAAGCAGGGATAACTTAAAACCAGCTGCAGTGTGGGAAAGCCCACTATTGGCAGAGAGCAAAGCACTAGTCCCCCATCTAAATGAATGGGAACCAAAACCAAAAGGAAGCTGGTATTGCTAAAGACATTAACAGTATCCAAAGGGCTATTCCATTTCCATGAAGAAGTTAAAAAGAAACACATAGACATTTAGGCAATAAAATAGCAAAGCTAGCTATTGAAAATAACAGTGGATCATTGCCAACTGCTGAACTGCTTAATCCAGCCCTTAGAAACAAAACAAGGGAGAGATACCCTCACCCCTTCCTGAGAGGAGAAAGGAAATGCTGTATTAACACTTCCTATCCACTAGGGGCACTGTGAAAATGCACTAAGCTCTGACCTTACAGCCCTCAGCCCTAGAGCTCCTGGCTATTCTCTGTCACCGTGGGCACCTCCTTTGTTCATGTTGATCTACTAAACGATCTTCCCACACAGTTACCTTCAGAAACTGGGTCCTGCTTCACCTGTCCCACCCCCCCCCCCAAGGAATGGGAGGCATGGATAACAACGCCTATCACCTTCTCACACTGCAGCCAACCAATGCACTAAGTTTACCATCTAAATAATCCTATCACAAAATAAATCCCTTTCCAACTTTTTCAATAGTTTTGGCAGGCCAAGGGAGCTAAAGGACCACCACCAGAGAGTCCTAACCCAAGGCTTCTGTCCAATCTGTGGCACCTGATGATTTAGAGATTCTTTATTGAAACACCAGCCAATCCTGATCGCAAATCCGGTAACACAAACCAGCAGCTGTTAAGAGCAACCTCTCAGTGTGCAGAGACCAGAGAGACTCCAAGGTTTGTGCTGACAATAAATTGCCCTGCCTGCCAACCCCAGCCCGATGCATGAATCCAGCACAAGGCTCTCAAGACCTATTACCACCAATTAAAGAAGAAGCTTAAGAGAGTATGTAAATCGAGATAGATTATGTAATCAGCTCTAATAAGATCTGATGCTCAGAGAATAGATCTGGGTTGGTTTCCTTTTCATTTCTGTTAGCACTTGGAGGCACAGAGAAATGGACTTAGTGGCTATCTCTGTTACCTCCCTATCCTCAAATCACTTCTGGGCTCTAGGTGTCCAGGAGAGGGACTCCTGGGCATGCTTCTTAGATATATGGGCTCAGTAACTGATGGATAGGTGAGCTTTGAGGTGGCTGATCAACTCAAGTACTCAGTTTTGAATTCACAAGCCCTGCTTTCAGCCAGCTACTTCCCACTCCTGTGAGGGGTGTGGGAAGAAGTTAGGTTTAGATGGCAAAAGGAAGTTTCCAATTGCTAGATAAGGGATTTGCTGTGCATACTGGAGGGAGGTGGATAGAGGATAGTAGAAAGGTCTTGTCCTTTGGTCTAGAAACAGTCCAGCAGAGTCGGTCCCCAGAGCTGTGACACAGAGGTAAATTCAATGTCATGGCACAGCCAGGCTATCTAAAGCTGGGGCAGAAACCCAGCCCTGCTCTTGCACAGCCTCTGACACCCTCCTCAGGCCAGTAACAAGGATGAGGTATCAAAGGCCCGGGACTATCACTGTGTCCATCTGAGCCTTAGAAGTGTCTTGGGGAGGTTCGGGGCACAAATGCAACTTAAGCCTGGTGCTATCAGAGTTCAGAGGACCCTGTGGAAAATCTCACGACAAAATGTATTTAATCTATTTTCTTCTTAAGTATGTTCTACAGAAAGAAACAGGGCTCTAAATCCCCTTCTTCCCAGAGGTTCCCAATTCATATCTGTAGGAGTTCACTCCTCCACAGCATAGCTGAGTACTGATTACTGAGAGGGTTGTTGTTATTGTTGTTGTTGTTGTTGCTGTTGCTGTTGCTGTTGCTGCTGTTGTTGTATAGGGAGTTGGAAGTGAAAGGTAATAAAATCATATTTTGATCCCAGCCACATGGAGAGGACAATTCTGGAAATGTACAGAACCCAGTGGGACCCCAGAGAAATCATCATTTTGGTAGGTGTCTGACCTACTAAGTACCTACAAAATCCAGGGCAGATAATCACTCCACCAATTAATCCGGCAGTAGGGAATTAAAGCCATGGGTGGGGAGAGAATCATGGCACACGTTCTGTATCCATTTCCTCCCAGCCTGGTCTCTGAGGACACCTCCCACTATACAAGCCAAAGAGCTTATCCTGGTTCCGGCCTCAGCACTCCCACTTCCATCAGAGTCCAGATCTTCATGTGCAGACCTAGAAGGTACCAGTCAAGGCTGGCTCAAGCAGGAACAACATTGTGGAGGCAGATGTGCCTCTCTGGATCCCAGGCTGAGGCCATGGCTCACGATAAGGAAGAAGCTTGAGGGTCAACAGACCTAAAATGGGAAACAAGAATTTCACTTCTAGAACATTCTAAGAAGCTGTGCTGCTCCAAGCTCCTATCACAGCAATCAGCCTTTGAGATTCTTCTGTTAAAACACTTTTAAGCATTGGACAAGTACCCAACTCACACATAACAGCATCCATATCCGTTAGCCCTTGCCTCCATGAACCCTCTATGCTCAGCCCCTGCACTTACCTTGCAGCACATAAGATGTTATCTAAGCCAAAATTAGGCTGCCTCAGCCCTTTCTTCAGGTGCTGTTCTTGTAACTAGGACAAAATACCAGACAAAAGCCACTTAAAGAAAGAGGGCTTTGTTTTGGCTCATGGTCAGAGGGGATAGTCCACAGAGACCCAGGAGTCACAGCAGCAGGAGCTAAGGCAGTGGGCGGTATTGCATCCAGGGTCAGGAAGCAGAGAGAGATGGACAACGGCGCTCAGCTCACGTTCTCCTTTTTATTCAACCCTGGCACCTTAGTCCACAAAATGGCGCCACCCACCTTTAGGATGGGTCTTCCCTCTTCAATTAACCTGACCTAGAAACTCCTTCTGAGACACGCCTAGAAGCTTATTCCTCCGTGACTCTATTGACAATATTAACCATCACAGCCTCTTTCCTGCCAAGGACAAGCCAAGTGACCCCTCCCCGTATGTACCCTGCTACACTTTCAGTACAGAAAATATTCAGCTGTCTTTATCTTTTCGGTTCTCTCAGCTACCAATGACACCTCTACACGAACTCCTATCCAGTTGACCGAGCTGCTTACCATCCCCGCACTCCGGACTCTCCTCTCCTGAGAGCTTCTCCCTGCCAATGATGTTTGTCCCAATAGTCCTTACCCGAAGCTCTCAGACCCCAAGGTGGCCCCAGGAAGTTGGGCACGGTCCTCATTTCCTCCTCACTAACGCTCCTGCAGGTTCTTCAGGCTACGAACAAGACACTCCAGAAGAACTCCATCTCCCAGAAGGCAGTGCCCATTCATCACGGTGGGAGCCTCGGCATATTGCAGGAGCATTTGTCATTCTCATGGCCTAGTTATCAACATCCCATCCTGTAAGTATGTTCCCCCCAGGAGTAAGAAGCGTTTCTTATCATTATCCGAGGAAATTGTAAAATACTAGTAGTCAATGAAACAGTTGTCAACTCTGGCTTTGGAGTACTCCATCGAGTGGGAATTAAATGCTGGCTTCATCTAGCCATATTGAGCAGCCGAGATTGCCACAGCCAGTCATCAGAGAGACAGATGCTCCCTCATTCACTGGGGCAGCTACGGCAGGAAGCATAAACTCTGGGCAGATGGAGGGGGAGGGAGCAAGGATAATCATAAACAAACTGGAATTATTGACTCTCTGAGAGATGTCGGACAAAATAGACTATACCCAGGATAAATAGTCCTTTTGCAAAATGCTTTCAGGGGACGTGACAGCCATTTTTCCTTCCTCCGCCCAAAGCTATCTTTGAGACATCCACCAACCACCTGTTTCCACTGAAAACCATTTAGGGTAGAGTGTGGGCTCGAGGATCTTCACCTTACAGAGTGTGGTGGGGTTGCTTGCTAATGGAATCAAACAAAAGAAGGGTCGTGGGCAGGTCAGTGACAAGCAGACTTTCTCCCTCAGCTCTGCTGCTAATGGAGGCTAAAGTCTCCAGGGTGGCAAAGGGCTGCCAAGCTCTGGCGGTCATTGTGCAAGTCGTATCCTCTTAGGCACACTCCTGAGATGGCTGTCACCTGAGATGCTAGGCCAGTAAAGGGTTTCGAAGGAAAGTAAAGCAAAGACTGGCAAAGAGGATCCTGCCTTATTTTGATGACAGCTGTCAAAATAAACCAAAGCGTTATCTCTCTCTAGCTCCAAAGACCACACCTACCCCATGAGCTCAGCACCTCTGAGGGCCTAGCCAGACCGTGGGCACCGGCAAGAAGCTGGCACTGTGGCTTTCTCATGACCACTGTCCGTGACTCCTCCACTCACATTTTCTTCTCTAGAGTAAGTGAGAGGTAACTGAGGAGGAGAATTGGGGAGCCTCCTCCAATGTCTACGTGACAATGATGATCTGTCACTGTGGAGGAGCTTGGGGGGATGGTGGGGGTCTGAGAGTCTACACTAACTCCACAGATGTCCCCAGAAGGGAACATGGAGAAGAGCCATGGCAGCCTGTGGTCCAGCAGCATGACTAGGTCATGACTAGTCCTGACTAGGTCATGTGTGTGTTGATGGTGTCCTGGTCTAAGGCCAAGCTCCCTGGCTTTGTAAAGAGGTGTGTGCTCCTCCAATGAAGAGAGAGACACGGGAACTCTGTCCAGCTCTCCCAGAATCATACTTGAACTAGGATGCTTGTCAAAAACTGCGCCATGCTGAGCCATTGTCCTACACAGAACCAAGAAAAAAAAATGTGCTTTAACAGGACATAGAACAGGCCTCACTGGTGGCCATTTCAGGACCAGAAATGTCCATACCAAAAACACAGCTCTGACCTCAAAGGGAACAAGAGATTTCTTATTCTGGAACACGGATTCAGATTTACCCTGAACACTTTGTTCTAACATGGTAACAGGCTTCATGAGGTTTCTATAGTAACAAGCAAAAAAAATCATAAATCAAGATACTTTTTAAATAAAATGATGGAAACAGGGCTGGAGAGATGGCTCAGTGGTTACATGTAGAGAGTACTCTTGCAGAGGTCCAAATTTCAGTTGCCAGTGCCCATTCTAGGTAGCTCATCTACTTTGATGGGGTCACTACTGCATGTAACTCGAGCTCTAGAGGCACCTGATGCCCTCTTCTGGCCTCTATGAGTGGTGACCGTGTGTGTGTGTGTGTGTGTGTGTGTGTGTGTATGCTTGCATAATTTTAAAATAAAATCTTTAAATACATCTATATTGGTGGAGACATTAAACAGTGAATCACAGCAAAGCAGGGAAATCTCTGTTGGGGCCTCAGAAGCTATCTGATGACACTCTTAGCTTTGGGGGTCTGTGCTGGTCTGTTTGTACATTCCAAGGGTGGTCACAAAGATGTTAAGTCAAATACAGAGATAGACAATAAATGGGTATTTATACGGCTAACGATATTTTGACTCTGGACTTGTTACTTTCCGAGTCTCCACGATCATTGAGCTTCTAATCAATCAGACTGCCTTGGGGGACATTAAATGCAGGTGCGACTTTTCTGGAAACATGTGGGAAGCAGATGGCATCCTGGATGAACGTGTATTGTTGGCATGAGCACAGTCATGTCAAGGATTCCAATGCCTCAGACCCATGGAAAGGACAGCAAAACCTTCTTCAGGTGAGGCTGATGGGTGGCAAAGCTTCCCCTGGGTCCAAGGACCAGTGTTTGTGAACAGCGACCAGTAAGGCTTCCTCCCCTGGTGACTGCAGGCTGAGACCACTCCCCTGCAGAGACCCCTACTGTGATGGGCTATCTTGTCTGTTTGTTCAGCTGCACACAAGAAGCCTGTTTCATTACCACCCATGCAGTACAGAATAAATGCACGGAGTTCCCGGGCTGCTGCTGATGGTGGAACGCCATCAGTAAGTACAGCCCACCTGGTCCAGCTTTTCTGCACATTTTTCCTCATCTCCCCACCCAGTCAGGCTTCCAGGACAGAGCAGTGTGGTTTGCAACAGATTCCACATAATAAGAGTTCGCAATTCAGAGACCGTGGAGGCAGGAGACCTGGACCACAGATCAAAGGAGCAGCCTTCTCTGCTCAGCATCCTAGCACATGGCTCAAGCTGTCTGGAGAGCCCACTCGGTGCCTTCTTAGACAGAGATGAGACCCTGCCCAGATCCACAGGAACTGGGTGGGCCATTGGCAACTGGCTGATGAGATTGCATTGCTTAGACATTTTCTTCCAGCTTCCCTTAAATAAACAAGATTAGAATCCTGGAGCCCTTTGTCTCAGGAGACTCACAGTGCTTGGCTTCTGGATCTAACTGGCTGCCTGTGAGATGGACAATTTGTACAGAGCCATTAAGTTAAGCCAGGAGGCCATCTCCTTGGTGTCTGGTATGGTGTAACAAGTGGGTCCAACTAACTGTGCCGACAAATAACTGTTTGATCCTGGACAAACCTGCGCTCAGATTCTAGTTCTGTCCTCTTAATTTCTCTACTGTGGTTTCCATCTCAATAAAAAGGGACATGATAGCTAATCTTCATTATCGACTTGATTGCATTTGAAATCACCATTAAAAACACACCCCAGGATGAGACTATGACAGTGTGTTGAGAAAGGTCCAGCTTGGAGGGGAGGCCCATGCTGAATGTGGGATGCGTGATGCCGCAGGCTGGGGTCTCAAAGGGATAAAATGGGCAATCAAGCTGAGCACCTGCGTCCATCTCGCTCTCTCCTTCCTCAATGTTGATACAATGTAACCTCTGCCCCAGGTCTCTGATTGCATGCCTCTGCCTCCATAATGGAGGTAATCTCAAGCTGTGAGCCCAAATGAGCACTTCCTTTCTTAAACTGCTGTTGCTGGGGTATTTTACTACAGTAACCAGGAAACTAACTAGTGCAGGGATAAGGGAAATGGAGTAACAGTTCAAATTAGAGGTGCAGCCATTGGGTCGGCTGGAGAGCCAGACAGGGAGTCCTTCTGCTCCTTGTTGACTCTGAGGGAATCCCAACCAGTGGTGCTCTGCCAACAGAGGAGACAATTTGTATAAAGCACTTAGAAGACTCAGAAACAGGTCAGAAGACGAGATTTACAATTCAATCAGCCAGCCCTGGACAGCAGAGCCAAGTGGGACCTTGTAATTTTGTAATGAGTCAGTGAGGAAATAAATATGTTATCATATGCTATCCTAGTCATAACGGTTCTGATTAGAAGAAATAATATCCTCAAAATAGAGCTGATAATAGTTAAAAATTCACACTGACCAATCTGAGATACATATATAAATCTGGCAAGAATGAGAGCAACGCAGAGAGATCAAACTGTCTTGATAAAATTTCAATCTGCAAATATTTGTCCAGGAAAATTGGATTTGACAGAAACAATGGTCACAGAAGAAAGCTAACAATGGCAGAAGTTATAATGGATACAATTTGATTGACATATTAAATCCTCTCTGTGCAATTTACAGTGTGTGGAATTAACTTCTTTGGAATGGTTTCAGTCAAATAAAAAAAAGCACACTGGAAATAAATTTACTAGATGGGATAAGAAACTGATCAAGGAGTTTTATCAGATTAATGAGACTCACTTCTTCTAACCTTACCTTCACAGGCACCAAATTGGAGATGCCAAGGTTCAAGCATCTCTGTGAAGGGTCTTACCCAGGCTGGTGCATGATGCCCAGTGCCCACTAGGGGTCAGTATCCTCGACCTGGTGGACCTTGGGCACACACAAACAAGATCTGTTAGAGTCTGCTCTTAAAGCTTCTGGACACCACCCATGTTTCCATCGTTGCCACCCCCTACCCGTCGGCACCATTCATCTTTCATCCGTTTTCCTCACCTTTTCCTTTTCCTCAGTTAAAATGAAAGGCTTGAAGCCCCTGGTTCTTCACACAGCACCATCCTTGACCAGCAGGGTTTCACACTGACTTCCAACCTCCTCCTCAAGACTTTCTAGGCTCCACCTCCCTTCCATCTAAGCTTTACCCTCCTGGAAGCCCCTCCCGTCGAGGTCACCCATGACCTCTATGCTGTCAAACCAACAGAACTTCCAATCCTGCCATCTGTGCCCATCCCCCTTGCCTTCTGATTAGATAAGAAACTGAAGGCCATCTGGGAGAACAGGCCCTGATGGCTGGTACAGCTCTAGGCGGTATCTACCACATACCTCAGACTCAGCAGGTCTGCAGCCAAACTCACAGGATCCTAACCAGTCTACTTTAGAAGGTTCCCTGGCTGTCATCATTCTGGTTGAGACACCAGTCACCTCCTGCCCAGGTGAGTATGCCAGCCTCCCTCTTGGTTGGCTTGGCTCACCCTCCAGCTCACCTGTCATCTGCCTGGGTTTTTAAAAATGGATAGTATTATTGTCCTCCACATAGGGGCAGAGGGAAAGAAAGGCCAGGAAGAAGTAGAGTCCTAGTGTCTTGGATAAATTTCAACTTCCTTATCAGGCATGGCTACTCAGTTGGGTCTGGAGGCCAGTACTTAAGTCATAACCCCAGTAGTCCTCCTTGCCTTGTCCAGATCCCAGACAAGATCTGGTATATTCAGTATAATCTCCAGCCATGGATATAATGTGCAACGTATCAATACTGTAGAATACATAAGCTAGTTAGAAGAGGAGTTACATGTTTGATTGTGGTGTTGGGGGTTGAACCTTGTACATAATAGACAAGTGTCCTCAGTAATCTACATCCCCAGGATTCTTTTAAGACCAGATTTTACTAAGTTGCCCAGACTGGACTTAAACTCACTCTATAGCCCAGGCCAACCTTGAACTTAGGATGCTTCTGCTTCAGCCTTGCCAGCAGATAAATCACAAACCTTTGCCTCTAGACCAGGCTGCTAATAAGATTTTTTTAAAAGTTATTTATTTATTTATTTACTTACTTACTTAGCTAGCTAGTTAGTTAGTTAGTTAGTTTTGAGATTGGATCTCTCTGCATAGCCCTGGCTATTCTGGAATTTGCTATGTAGATTAGGCTGGCCTCAAGCTCATAGAGGTCTGCCTGTCTCTGCCTCCCAAGTGCTAGAACTAAAGGTATGCACTGCCACACCTGGCTAAGATTCTATTTTTTAATTGTGTTTGTGTGTGTGTGTGTGTGTGCGTGTGTATGTGTTTGTCTAAGTGGAATATGTGCACATGAGTGCATGTAACAGTGGTGGCCAGAAGAGGGCGCTGGACCCCCTGAGGCTGGAGTTACAGGTAGTTGTGAGTCACCTGATGTGGATGCTGGGAACCAAACTGCAGTTCCCTCCAAGACAGTGCACATTCTTATCCGCCTAACCTGATGAGGGTTTAAGCTCATACCACTATGTGGGCAGCCATCGATGGGAACAGGAAAGCTGCAGCCGGCATTCCTGAGAGACTGCATTTACATAAGGAAATGAGACACAGGGGGCAGGTAAGCGCCCCCTTGTGAGATAACAGAAAAATGCCACACCCCTCAACCCCAATCAGCCATCAAATTGTTCAGTAGCTCATCTTTAAGGTCCAGAGTCACTTTTACTTTGCCAACACACACGTTTCTGTTTTTTTTTTTATCAGATTACTGTACACTTTGTAGTTTAGACAACATCTCACAGTCTCAGCGACCAGATACAGAGTGAGTCTTCTGATGTAGTGGGAAAGTCTCAGCTGAGGATGACCATCTTCTTGCTTCTTCCAGCCTCTAAAGTCAGTTTATACTCCATAGCTCCTGACTCCACCCTCTACCTTCAACGCTAACAACGAATCCACCTATCTGTCCATCGCTGGTTCCTCTTCCTCCATCACTACAGATCACTACAATGCTTCTTCCTTCTGAGAAGGGTCCTTGTGACCCTCTCAGCCTCCCCAGGCATTTTGTGATAGCTGACCTCCCCATCTCAAGACCATGAACTCAACCCCATCTGCAAAGTCCCCATGTAAGGTGGCATGATCACAGATTCTGGGTATTGGAGCGGGGACATCTTCAAGGGGTGGGGGATGGGGGAATGCCGGTCAGTGTTTCTTTTTGTTCACTGCTTCCCCCCCACCCCCAAATAAAAGTAAAGATGCCACTTTGGCCCTAAATGATAATAAATTCAATGCAGATTCATTACAAATTCCAAGGGATATTCACAACATGTGTCTACACATAATTGACATTCTTAACAAATACAAAAGCCCTTACAGTCATTAAGAAAAGATAGACACTATATAGTCATCTGTGGCTGTACAACAGCTCACCCCAAGTTCAGAAGCTTGAAACACTAAGCATTGCTTCACACAGTTCTGACTCCCCAAACTTTGGGAGGAGCTTAACTAGGGATCTAGCTCAGGTCACCTAGAGAGGGAAGAGGGAGGAGAGAAAGAGAATGTTTGTTAATAACCTTAAAGCTTGACAATAAGGTCTAATAACATGATATATGAAAACACGACACCATGAACATAGATGACGTTTTCTTTACATTTACAATATAATCTGCCTCCATAGTTCTCAAGGTGTGTGAGGAGGACATAGTGTAGCTTCATTGTACTGGAACACCATGTAAGCAACTGAGCTAGCCATTTCTTTAGTAAATGCTGCTGCATTCTTTTGCAGATAAAATGTTTGTTTCCCATCATGCCTCTCTTGCTTTAAAGGATGGGAGAAGGGACTGGAGAAGGGGCTCAGTGGTTAAAACAATTTCTGCTCTTGCAGAGTACATAGGTTCCCAACACCCACACAGGTGACTCAAATCTGCCTGTAACACCAGCTCCAGGGGATCAGATGTCCCTCTGGTCTCCACAGACATACACACATTCAGACACATACACACACCTTTTTAAAAGGACAACATAAAACACAATACCGGGTGTCTAGCTTTAGAAAGTGCCAGGTGGGCTAAGCCACAGCTGCCCTGAATCTTACAGAAAGTTGGAGCACACAAAAAGAACATGTGCCCAGGAGACTGCACAGGGATGGTAGGGACAGGCTGCAAAGAACAGCAGCCCTGTTAGAGATGAGTCTGTAGAAGGAAGCAACTGTCCCAGATAAGACCATAGACACCAAGATGACTTCAAATGGAAGTTGCAGAATCACCACTGTAAAGGGGTTCTAGACCATTCCTCCAGAAGACTGGGCATCCAGACATTGTGGTACCCAAGACTGAAGGACAGTGGATGAATTCACGTGTTGGAGTAGAATAGGAAAAACAGTTTCTTAAATACCCTGAAAGAGGGAAACAGGCTGGGCAATCACTCAAGAAGCACCTAGAGTAGAGGTTCTCAACCTCTGGGTTGAAAGACCCCCTTTGGGGGGGGTTGCATTTCAGATATCCTGCACATCAGATTTTACATTACAATTCATAACAGGTAGCAGAACTAGATCTATGAAGTGGCAATGGGAATTTTATGCCTGGGAGCTCACCACAACATGAGGAACCGTATTAAAGGGCTGCAGCTTTAGGAAGGTTGAGAACAGGTGCAACACACCTAATATTGCTAAGTTGCCATGTGCTGTTTGAGCTCACAGAGAAGCTGTTCTGGAAGTGTGGGGATCCCCAGACCTCAGACCCAAGCATGTTTATATCAAGGGTCTTCCAAGGCCCCTTATCTGAATAGGCTAGCCCCCCAGTTCTGCAACAAGGAGAGAAACCAGCAAAGCAGCCCCAAGAGTAAAAGATCCATGTCCTTGAGAAGGGAGAGATCAGCCATCTCTAACAGAGGTCACTACTGTCTGTCCTAAGAGAGAAAGTATCTGCAGTGGGAGAGAGAAGCTGGAAGTTCAGCATAGGAGGTCAGTCGTGGAGAGAAGGCTCCGCTGGGAACCCCAGCCAGCTTCCCCAGTCAGCTTCCACTGGACATCTACAAGCCTCTGAAACAATGATGTCACTTCTCTGCTGTCACCTGTTCTTTTCCTTGAAAGTCTCACCCAAGAGGACATTCTGCCTGTGACTCTCCCTACTGGAGATTCCAAATGACTTCCTTAAAGGGCTTCCCAGTCAGCTTCTGCTAAGTGTTCCGAGTATCTCCTTTGATGATGTTTTGCCTTCTCTCTACCCACACATTACTTACTATTTACTCTTATACTTGGGCTTGCTGTCTATTTAATAAACTCACTCATTCAAAACTGCAAACACGGCTATTGTGGTTCATTTTCTGGACCATACAGAAGAGTGGGGTGTGGGCCACAGGGGTCTTTCCTTGTGAGAAGTATTTGCTCAGTTGAGGTGAGTTTCATTGTGTGCCCTTTCCTTCACAGGAGGGCAGTCCAGGTTTGCAAACCTACAGTTCTGGGAGGTTTTGATGGAGCCACTGTAGTGTGTGATTTCTAGTTTAGCCGTCTCTACCATGCAAATTAGGGTCACTCTAATAAGGATGTAGGAAAGTCCAGACCTGGTCAAAGGGTCATCACAGGGTACAACAGCTAGCAGTTTGGGATTCCTTGCTCATGCTTGTGAGAATTCCCCTATGAGGATAAGTTCCTACCACAATGTATGAAATGGGTAGAATCTCTATTTTTCAGGAATCTCTCAAGGGTCAGTGACATCTTTATGGCCTCTCTCTCTCCACACCATCACACAGAGACATGGTATCCTGAAACTACAGCCCCATTTCTAGTGACAACACAGTCCCTGGGGCTCGGCACCTCCCTTCAGGTTCCCAAACAGTGGGATCTCTAAGGGTGATATAGGAAATTCTGTGCCTTTTGCCTGTGCATAAACTCCATTCAATGGGAAGGGTTTGGGGCTTTCCAAAAACAAAAGTCAGTAACTCAGGCAAGGGCTTACTTTAGCCTGACCACGCTGTCTCACTGAGGCAACAAAGCCCTGAGCCTGCTGACTGCTAGACTGGGAAGAAGACAGAGAGGGAAAACCTAGAGAGAATAAAAAAAAAAGAAAAGCAAGAAAAATGGGTATCTCGATATATGACTTGGCCCAAGGGCAATATTTGTTCAGCCATGATGGTTTGATGTGTTAGCAAGTCAGAGGTAGGTGGTATTTCACCCAGTGACCTTCAGACTCAAGTCACAGCATAAAACAGAACAGCGTGTCGGGCTCCAGGCAGGGGTGTGTGGAGAAGTGACCTTCAGGCTCAGCATGGAGGAAGCTGGTTCCATCCCATCCCATTAGCACTAAGCCACAATTGATCACCACAGCAAATCAATGCAAGCGAGGTCCCTTCCGAAGCTCTCTACAAATCGGCTACATTGTGAAATATGAGCTCGTGAAGTTCCTCATTTTGTGCAATTCTGACATTTCTTGCCATGTGATTAAAATATAATAAGATCAAATAGAAAATACTATTTGCTCAATCACCTGCAAACCTAACACAGTCAATACGGCAATCCCGTCCAGGAAGAAGCCATTTCTTAGACTCCATAAAGAAGCCCACATTTAAATTTCATGTTCTCTGCTGTTACTGTGAAAAATTACATGTTTTAAATATAGGACAAATACAGGCCAGGCCAATTCTTGTTATAATAAATTTTATTTCAACATTCTCAGTAAATAAAATCTCTAAGCCCTGGCCAATGAACAGCTGCTTCAAGGCTCATTCAATAATACATAATTCCATTCCAAATAATGATTTGTTCATTTCCTTTGAAGTCTGATTCAAGTCCCTTTCCCCTGAGAAAGCCCAGGTTTCCAACTACCATTTCCTCCTTCCACGCTTCTTAGAACACAGAACACCTTTGAGTGTGTGCTCCTTCTCTTCCTGCCTTGAGTAGGCAGCTCTTCAAGGTCAAAGAACTATAACATTCACCACTGACATGCATTCCTGGATACCTAGTCAGTGTTCCTTCCACAGGAAGCAGGTACTCTATAGCTATTTCCTGATCAAAAGAGCCCATAATGATGGCATTTAACCCATGGCGGATTTTCCACCCATCCATCTCCCACACTGCTAGAATCCCCATCACACCAGTCATTTCTAGTGAAGACATGATGTTATCCTCAGAGACCTCCACACACACACAGTCATTTTACACACTGTCAGCTTCATCTATTAATTTTCTTACTGTCAGAGACAGTTAAGGGAGCCTTTGTGGAAATGTCTAAGGATTTGTAAAACAGAAGCATATTTGTTTGGCTTCCCCTGGTGCATGGGGCTTAGGAACTGTGCAATCATAAGTATCAGAGTGAGCTCCGTGGCTTTCCCATAATTGACTTGGAGAGGCAAGAATACGATTCAGAAACAGAGTGCTTTCTTGGGGCCCTAGTACTCTCCAGTCTACAGATCGTTTGAAAAAAAAAGGAAACCTAAATCTTCAAGTCAGATCCTTCCGGATTGAGACTACCTTTAATCCTTAACTATAGGTATAAGATTAGCCTCTAGTCCTAACGGTCTAACAATGCAAAGAGACCCTTCTCCTGTCGCCCTGTGATTTTAAAGAACTGTCAGATTAAACAGGTACCTGGTTAGGATATTAGTCTCTGGGCAGGCAGCCTGGGTCTCTAAGCAGAGGAAGAGTCCTTGAATCTAGGAAACAGGATCTGGTGGGCCCTCCTAGCCACATGCAAGAGCCATGAGCAACAGTTCCTAGAACTTGGTAGAGAAAGGTTCCTGCACAGTCTGCTTGTCCTTTGAGCGAGCTGTCCTCCACGGGCTTATGTGCTCTAACACTTTGTCCCCAGATGGCGGTGCTGTTTGGGAAGGTTGTAAACATTTACAAGGAGGAATTTAATAGAGGGAGAAATAGGTCACTGCAGGGCTGCCATGTGACCAACTAGCCCCTGTCATGCCTTCCATCCCCATGAAGGACTGCTGTGCCTTCTTAAACCATAAACCAAAGAAAACTTTTAATTCTCTTAAGTTGCTTCTTATCAAGTGTTTTGCCATAGCCAAGTGACTAAAATGACCTGTCTGTGACCAGGGCCTAGGTAGATCCTTAGCAGCTTTGGTCCCAGGTTACAGAGACATCAGGTTGAAGAAAGATTTCTAGAACTAAGATGATCCTCAGAAACTAACTTGTCCTGGCCTAGTAGATCAGAAAGTATTCAATTCAAGAGTTTGGAAAGTCTACTCCGATTGGCTTGAGTACAGGAAACTACAGTCCCATCTGTTCAGAACCCCTGGCTCCATTCCCTGTGGTCTCCTCAGCTGTGCTATCCACTATGTGCTGTTTCCACAGCAGCTTCCCTCATGATCACAAAATGGCTGCCGACTGCTACTGCTACCAGGATTCCACAATTCTTTTTACCCTCCCAAAGGAGAGAGAACGCTATCTCTCAGAGCACTGAGCCAAATTCCTGGGCTTTGTTCTCATCAGACCGCCTCTCCATCTCTCTAGTAAGTGGAGAATAGGTAGGATTCTGTAACTATTTGGTCCAGTCAAGGCCACCATAGTAGGTTAGTAGACCTAGGGGAGTGTGGGCTGAGATCTGTCATTACAATGCCCGTTTCTTCTGTTCCTGAGCAGAAGGGTTCTAGACTTTTAAACCTATAACGGGCTTTCCTAAACAATTCAGTGATATAAATAGTGGCGCAGAATCTTTTTAATATTTTAAAGCTTAGGATTTTTGCTGAGTAGTCTCCCAACTACTCTATCCTGACTAATCCTGGTCTACATCCTGCCACATGGCCAGCTCTACCCCTCTGCTCTGCTCTGGTCTATCTGTCTACCTCCGAGCCTGTTGGCAAATCTCCCACCTCTCAATTCTTCTCCCAGAGTCCCTCTTTCTGCCTGTAAAATCTGTCTTCCACTTCCTACCCGTCTATTGGCCATCAACTCTTTATTTAAACCAATCAGATACAATTCTAGATTGCCTTAGGCAAGTGAGGAAAGAAGAAACACTTACAGAATATGAGACCAGAGATGAGCCACAGAAAAAACAATGCCAGATCCTGCCAGCCTTTGGCTCTTTGCAGAATTAACAATTTGACATAATTTACAGATTTAACAATTGAAGATACAGAGACACACACCTTCACAATGTAGCCCAATACAAACCCTTGTGTGATTCCTTTTGTGTTCTCCCCAGGAAAAGGTTTCAGAGCCCAGAATCACTGCGTAAAGCAGGCGGTCTTCCATCATACCTCAGGAGACCCAGAAATATGAAGAAGCGTTCATTTCCCACCTGGGAATGTAGATCATGAAATCAGCAGTCAATTTGGGCACTGAGTTCTCTATCAACTGGTCCACAGCCAGTAGCATCCACATATGTATCTTTGGGAGAGGCCAAAAAGATTTCCATTAGCAATCTAGCCCAGTAAGGTCCACGCCAGCTCAGTTCCACTTGCCTTCCATTGCCTTGAAATCAAATGACTCTAAGGAACTGATCCTTACTGTCAAAAGTCAAATGGAGCCCTTCTTCTTCTTCTTCTTTCCTCCTCCTCCTCCTTCTTTCTTCTCTCCTTATGTGCTTGCCTGAATCACAGGTCATGATCCACCACAGTGGATGCCCCCATGCCTCTCCATGACCCTACCAACCCCAACTGCCCAGGCTTCTCCAGGAGTACTGACTTTCTTATGGACTCTGTGGGACCAGCTAGCCATAGTGTGTGTCCACGTAAACCTGTCCAAATAAGAGGCCTGTCCAGCTCCCTGTCTTTGGCACTTTATAGATTACAAAAGCCCAGTCCCAACTCCTCAGCACCTCTGCTGAGATCCCTAGAAGACGAAAAAAAAAAAAAGGCAGATACTCATCAGCTTCCGTAAAGGAGAGAGGCTGGAATCCACAGAGGCGGGCAGGTGATCCAGAGCCAGAGTCTGACCCCAAGTCCTAGAACCCTTTCCTGCCTCTATACAGTGCCTCATTCAGGACCACAGCCATCTCTGACAGCATGTCTGGGACAGAAGCACCAGGCTACGATTCACCTGTGCTCTGCTCTAGGGGCCCAGGACCTCACCTCGAGCGAGCCTGAAGTGTTCTGTGCTAAGGTCCCTGTCAGCCAGCAGTTGAGCTGGTCAGAGCACATTCCTTCCCTGGGCTCTAGGGTATGGCTCAGACAGACAGCCTTGGAAAATCCAATTTGCCTCTCCCTTGCTTCAGTTATTGCTTTGAGATTTCTTTTGCAGTGATCTGGGTCTTTGATGCACAGTTTCAATCTTTGGTGAATACAGATATTTCCTAGGAAACCAAAGTAGCCTTTTCCTTCTGGAATGTGTTGGACACAGTAGCCCTTCCTTTAGGAAGGTACTGGACTGGACAGAGCATTCCCTTCCTTCAAGAAGATGCTGGACAAAGTAGTCCCTTCCTTCAGGAAGGTGCTGGCAGGGTAGCCCCTCCATTTGGGAAGGTGCTGAACAGAGAGGACTCCGGGAGCAGAGCCACCTATGTTCCCATCCTTAGAGCCACCACTAAGCTTCTGTGGTCCTGAATGAGGCACTGTATAAAGGCAGGAAAGGGTCCTAGGACTTGGGGTCAGGTTCTGACTCTTGACTTACTTGGATCACCTGCCCTCTGTGGATTCCAGCCACCTCTCCTTTGCAAACATTAGGAGGACTCTGGGAACAAAGCCACCTATGTTCCCATCCGGCTAAGACCACTAAGCTAAGGGCATTGTGTTCATTCACTTCCCGAATCAATTCAACACACAAGCACACAGTGAGTGCCTGCATTGCTGTGGTCCAGCTCTCAGAGTCTCCCACAGGACAACTAAACGACCAACCATCTCTCCTTTGCAAACATTAGGAGGGGATGAAGGGGCTCTCTCCCCAAAAGAAGGTGTACAGGTGCAGGCCCAAACAAAAACACCTATCTTCTTGGGCATTAGTGAGTCCCTGGTCCCTGAAGTTCACAAAGAGGACCCCCAGGGACCAGGTCACCCGTCTAGAGACCTCTGAGCAAAGAGAAAGGTGATACAGGGTCCGCTTCAGTTACTGGAGTATCCTGAGGGTCCTGTTCAAATTCTGACGTGATCTTTCAAATTCCTGGGATGGATCCTAATCACATTCAACCTCAGGCCTCAGATCTTGACTTTCCTGTATTCCAAAGGCAAACTCTTCCATGGTAGTATCTTAATATAAAAATGGAAAGGAAATCTGCATTCTAGCCTGGGAACTCACTGACCCTGGGGAGTTGAGGGTAGAAGATCGCATCAGACTTGCAAATGAGCTTTCCTTCACTCGGACTAAGGCTAACAATTTTCTCCAGGTGTGCATGGGAGTGCACATGCGTACTCTCCTGAAAAGTTCTTCCTGAATCAAAACCCTGCAAAGGAAACCACTTAACATGCACCGAGGGAGCTGGCTGCTTTGTGGAAGCTGCCAGTGAATTCTCTTGCAAGGCAGGGGACACTTCGGGATGTGCAAATTATTTCTCCTTTGTCAAAGCAGATTTCTGTAGAATGGGAGACGACAAGCCAGTGGGGAGGGGGTGAGCATATGAGATTTCTAACTGCTGTGTGTCCCCACACAAGAAGAGTATTGCATTGATATTATTGTTATTAACTGGAGGTTTGTTTTTTGTTTTCTAAAGTCTATTTTTATTGTTTTTAATTCTCTGTGTGTGGAGAGCTGGTGTGTGTGTGGAAAGGGGAAGAGGGGGTGGCGTATGTGGATTCAGATGTCTAAGGAAGCCAGAGGTATTAGATGCCCCTGGAGCTGGAGTTAAAGGCATTTGTGTTCTGCCCCACATGATAGGGGTGCCAGCAATAAAACTCTGGGCCTGTACAAACATAGTGCATGCTCCTAATCACTGAGCCCAGATGTAGCCCAGGACTGACCTCACCCTTGTGCAGTATATGCCACTGATGCACACCACCACATGCAACTGTTTCCATCTTTAGATAGAGTGACAGACTATGCAGTTCTAGATAGCCTGGAACTCTCTACATAGACCAAGCAGGCCTCAAACTTGCCCCTGCCTCTGCCCCTGCCCCTGCCCCTTCTCCTCTCCTTGCCCCTCCCTCTCCCCTTGCCCCTCCCTGTCCCTGTGCCTCTCCCACTGCCCCTGCCTCCTGAAGACTTGGACTACAAGCATGTACTCCTACACCTGGCCAACAGTATTATTTTTATTATCTATTGCAAAGACCAAATACAACTGAATCCTTAGACACAAAGGTGACAGACACTGACAATCTGATTTTTCATGAAAGCAGCCACCTTGACAGAGAGAGCAGGACAGGACTCTGACACTCAGAAGCCTTTGCTACAGAAGGGTTGCTGTAGAGTGGATGTCAGAGCCTAAGTCATGTCTCAGCCTGGAAGCCAACCCAGAGATGAGGAGTCCCAGCTGTCTGGACCTCCTTTGAAATTTCCAAACGTGTGGACTCCCAGATGGAAGTATTCATCAGACTCCATGTGCCTCTGCAGGGGGCTCTAAGAAGCTTGCTCCTCCCCCTCAGCACCCCACCCACCATGAGCTCCTTAAAAAACAAGAACCATGCACCAGAGAACAAGGGGCCAGCCACTTTTCCCAGCATGCAGCATTCTAGCCCAAGGTGGGATAGAAAGAGAGAGACCAGAGGCCTCTCTGGATGGATGGAGTAAAAATTTCCCTAGGCATTAAAGAAAGCCATCAGAGCTATGCCGATGCTATAGGCATGTGTCAAGAGAGGCTCATCTTTGAGCAGACCTGCTCTCTTATTCCTGCCCCAAGCCAACAGCCAACCTGGCTTATCTGCTATGCCAGACAGAGACACCCAGAAACACCCAGATTACCTCCACATCTCCCCTCAAAGAACAGAGAGCTTTCTCTTATGGAAAAGGCAAGTGAGAATAAAGCTTCAATTTTAAAAGGCTTTAAAATGTGTTTCAAGGCAATGAAATCAACTCCACTGCCGGGGCACCTTAGCACTCAAGAAAGACAGCCTCGTTTCTTTGCATTTTACACAAGACATCCAAACCTTCCTGGGTCTGTCCCATGGCAACTCATGTTGCTTCTCCAAGTAAGATATGTATCCCACTCCTAAGACATCGGGTCATCTGGACTTCTGTCTTCTGGCCTTACCTGCAATTTCTGGCTTCAAAGGAGACCCCGTGGGCAACACTTTCTAAATCTGGAAGAAAAGCACATGCGAACCCAAGTCTAGGTGCACATCATCGGAAGCCAGGATTTGAAATATCATTGAGCTCTAAAGACAAATGCCTGCCCTTTCTGCTCCCGTCAGCCCAGCTGACCACATGTGAACCTTTTGCAAACCTTCTGCAAGGTCTCGGATGGTGGCACCCAGTTGCATCTGTAAGCAAGGATTTTTCATTCCCATTCTTAAACAGAAAAAGATACTGGAAATAATTCTTTAAAAGTTAAAGATCTTGATTTTTGTTAGCTTTGACCTGGCCTTGAATTTGCTGTACAGCTGAGGATGACCTTGAATTTCTGATCCTCCTGCCTCTACCTCCTGAGTGCTGGGATTTTTGAAATGCACCACCACACCTGGTTTATGCAATACTGGGGATCAAACCTAGAGCTCCATGCATGCTGGGCAAATGGCTAAACCAACTGAGCTCCATCCCCAGTGCCCGAAAAGTAACGGATCGCCATATGTTTCCATAGAGCAAGGAGAGCGGTTTGTGGAGATCAGATGAATGTGCTGACAAATGAGTTTTGAAATCGATTTGTAATTTAGCTGAACAAGTGTTAACTGCCATAGTGAGTTTGATCATTATACTCTTTTTAAACGTCCTTATTCTCAGTCATACATTATTTAATTTACACTTACAATGGACCATTGGTTGTAGTCAGGAAGCATATGAGATACTGATGTTAAAATACAGCAAATTAATGAAGATGGTGAAAAAAAATATTATAATTATGCAAAATCTCCCCCAAAAGACTTTTACCACATAGATTAGCCATGACTATCTGATCCGAGATCACATATGACACATCTATCCAGCAGTCTTCAGTGCTTCAAAAATTACAATGTTTAAAAATGAAAACACAGTGACAATTATACCCTATTGGGGTTTTCATTTGTTGGTAATAAAAACAGCCTACACAGGCAATATGTTATTCATAGCAAAGTGCTTACAAAAACACAGCATGAGGCTCTTTCTCTTATCTTGTCGTTTAAAACATAAATGCAAACACTGTGGAAATAAGTCATTTGTGGTTCCCCCCTCCCCCTAGTGCAAAACACAAGAGTGTAAGACACCAGGTCGCAGAAGCAGCTGCTCTCTGCTTGGTGCTGAACTACTCTGCTAAATTCCAATCTGCATCTTAATATGGATTCAGTCCCCAACAAACATGTCATAATTTATGTGTTGGCAAAGCATGCTTTTTCTTGCATAACTAATTAAAAAGAAATTAAATTAACCAGTGTCTACCAAGCACTTATTGTGGCATCTCATATATAGCAAACAAAAATAAATGTTAGCTACCATTTCTATTATAAAAGTATTATCAGTTGTTAAATGGGGGGAAAATTCAATTTATCCTGGTATGTAATTAGTATTATTAAATACTATTTGTGGAAACATCCTAATAGAAACTTTAACAATACTGATCTCACTTTTAAATTAAAAATGTCTTTTACTACACATAGCAAAAAAAAAAAATGGCCAGATTGAGGAGCGTAAGGACCTGAATTTGATCCCCAGAACCCATGTTAAAAAAAAAAAAAAGCCAGGTATAGTTGCTGTATGTCTATAATTCCAGTGCTGGGAAGGCAAAGATAGGCTGAGCCAGTCTAGTCAAATCAGTGGTTTTCAGGCTCAGGGAGAGATCTCGTCTCCAAGAGGAAAGTAGAGAGAAACCAAGGAAAATATAAGATCTACCCCTGGCCTACAAACTCAAAACTCATGTGTGTGTGTGTGTGTGTGTGTGTGTGTGTGTGCGTGTGCATATATATGGAGAGGAATGGGAAGGAGAGTGGAGGGAGAGAGAAAAAGAGAAATATATGGTATATATGTATGTTATGTGTATGTATATATATATGATATACATGAATATGTGTATATGTGTGTATGTGTATGTGTATATGTAGTGGCTATTCCTGGTTGTCAGCCTGACTATATCTGGAATGAACTACAATCCAGAATTGGAAGGTTCACCTGTGATCCTAATCTGGAGGCTGGGATATACAAGTTTCTGACCTGGATCTTGGCTTGGAGATCTTGAGACATAGTGGCTATGAATCCCAGCAGATTAAAACAGGGAGATCTCTGAGTTCAAGGTCATCTAGGACAAAGCAAGTCCCAGATCCAGGCATGGTGGCATAAACCTTTAATCTGGACCACACCTATTCTCTCTCTCTCTCTCTCTCTCTCTCTCTCTCTCTCTCTCTCTCTCTCTCTCTCTCTCTCTCTTGCCCGCTTGCCTTGTGGAACTGAGCAACTGCTAGATTCTTGGACTCCATTCACAACTGCTGCTGACTATTATTGGAAGTTGGACTATAGACTGTAAGTCACCAACAAATTCCCCTACCATATAGAGACTACCCATAAGTTCTATGGCTCTAGAGAACCCTGACTAATACAATATATATGCACAAACAGTTGTGTAATAGCTGTGGACCCTGTGTGCTACACTACTGACCTACCAGACAAGATGAGCCCTAAGTGCAATCATGGCGTGACTATTAGTGGGGTAGCCAGCTGCTTTCTGAGTGGATTGGAAGTTCCCTAAACAAGAGGAAATTCATGCCTGCTACTATAAGCCTTATCTTATGAAGTCAAAAGCCCTAGTGGGGAAATTGCTGCCATTATTTTGCTAAGTGGATACAATATGCCTATTTAATGACCTTCTAAATATTTATGCATACTCCATGGATTAGTGCTGTTGTTGCCTTTACTCAGAGAAGATTCTTTTTACAGTAGGTTGTGGTTGCTGCAGAGACCCTACTAACTGAAGTGCTGAGAATAAGAGACAACCCTAAATAGGACATCTGTATCAGCCTCCTCTGAGGTTCAGGGAGCCACTGCAGAAAGGGTCAGGAAGACTGTCGGAGCAGGAGAGGGTGAAGTGAAACAGAATGCAGCTTTCTGGACACATCGCAACTCTTACATCCTTGAACTTTTAGTGGTGGAAAGTACCAGTGTGAGATTTGCAAAAGACTGGGCCCAGTACTTACTGTTCTTGAAAGGTCCAGAGTTCAGTTCCCAGTACCCATGACCAGCTCCAGGGTATCTGACACCCTAATTTGGACTCCATGGATACCTACACTAACATATGTACAGTCCCACAAAACACACACACACACACACACATTTAAAAATACAATAAATTTAACATAAGATTGGATCCATTGATATTCTGTCAAGGATCTGTTCTTGCTCTCTGACAACTTATAGGTGCTCAGTGGTTGCTAAGGAGACATAATCCAAGATCCCACCTCTCCATGAGGATCTATAGGCAGTAAACAGTGGCTGGAGAGATGTTTTCTTCAATGGTATAGCTCTGCTACGTTTCCCATACCCCTCTAAAGAACTCCTCACCCATACTCCTATGAGTAAGCCTAATCAAACTCAGTGGATGAGAGAGGGAGAGAGAGAGAGAGAAAGAGAGAGAGAGAGAGAGAGAGAGAGAGAGAGAGAGAGAGAGAGAGAGAGATGAAAGTAGATGAAGGACCAGGACCAGCTGGGATGGGGAAGAGGAAGAGGATAAGTGGGGAGGTGGGTAACAGGGTGAATGTGATCACAATAAAATAGATACCTTGTGTTAGATTTCTGTTGCTATGATAAAACATCATAACCAAGGCAAATTATAGAAGGAAGAGTTTACTTGGGCTTATGGTTCCCGAGGTAAGAGTCCATCACATCACAGGATGGAAGAATAGCAGCATTCAGGAATGGCAGATGGAGCAGCAAGCTGAGAACTCACATCTTAAGTGGCAAGCAAGAGGCAAAGAGCTAACTGGGAATGGCTTGAGCCTTCAAACTCTCAAAACTCTCTCCCAGTGGTGCCCCTTGCTTCTCTAGCAAGGCTGTGCTTCTGAAGCCTACACAAACAGTGCCACCAACTGTGGACCAAGTATTCAAGCATCTGAGCCTATGGGGGACATTCTCATACATGTATCAAAATACAAAGAAACCCATTATTATGCATAGTTAACGTATGCTAATGAAAATAAGACTTTGGATCTGGAAAGATGGATCAAGAGCACCTGTAGAGGACATGAGTTCAATTCCTAACACCCACAACTGGCAGCCACCTGTAGCTCCAGTCCCAGGAAACCTGACGCCTTCTGGCTACTAAGAGCATCAGGCACATACATTATGTTCATATATACATCCAGGCATATATATATATATATATATATATATATATATATATATATAATATTTTCATTTTAAAAAAAAGAGATAACACAACTGACCAGGCTGGAACCTCTGAGTGGTATAGCTGTCTGTTAAATTGAGTTAAGTGAGATTTAAGAATTGAGTCACTCATTTATTTGATAAGGTCTTTTCATTTATTTTTAAAATCTGTGTGCACATCACTTATGTGATGTAAGAAAACTTCAGCCGGGCAGTGGTGGCGCACGCCTTTAGTCCCAGCACTTGGGAGGCAGAGGCAGGCGGATTTCTGAGTTCAAGGCCAGCCTGGTCTACAGAGTAAGTTCCAGGACAGCCAGGGCTATACAGAGAAACCCTGTCTCGAAAAACAAAACAAAAAAAAACTAAAATCAAATCTCGTAGACTTTGGGGCTGGAGAGATGGCTCAGCGGGTAAGAGCAGCGACTGCTCTTCCAAAGGTCCTGAGTTCAAATCCCAGCACCCACATGGTGGCTCACAACCATCTGTAAGGAGATCTGATGCCCTCTTCTGGTGCGTCTGAAGACAGTCACAGTGTACTTACATATAATAATAAATAAATCTTAAAAAAAAAAAAGAAAAGAAAACTTCAGGCATTGGGTCTCACTTTTTACCTTGTTTCAGACTGTCTCTCTCTTGCTGTGTACACCAGGCTACCTGGCCTATGAGTTCCAGAGATTCTCCTGTATCTGCCTCCCATATCCCAACAGGCACATTGGGATTATAGATGTGAGCACCTGCTCTGTCTGGCTTTTGTGTGGATTTTGAGATTTGAAACTCATGTCCTCAAGCTTGCATGGTAAGTGCTTTACCCATTTAAGCATTTCCCCAACCCCTAATTCCTTCTTTCTGAGGATAGATAGGATTGTCTTTTATGTCATGACATTCAAGTGATCACTGGGGAAGCCATGTGGTGTGATGCAGGTAGAAGACACTGTTGACACTTCAATAGCTCTACATGTCCTCATTTTTGTAGCAATGGTGACCCCAGTTTCAGAGGATTAGACCATGATTATCATGACAGTGACCATGGTGTCATGCAAGCAGGTGCTGGAGCAGTAATTGAGAGCTAAATCCTGATCCATAGGTAGAAAGAAACTGGGTAAGGATATGGACTTCTGAAACCTCAAAACCCACCTACAGTGACACATGTCTTCTAACAAGGCCACACCTCCTAATCCTTATAATTCTTTCAAATAGTACCACTCCCTGATGACTAAGAATTCAACTGTATGAGCCTATGAGGGCCTTTCTTATTCAAACCACCACACTCCATTCTCTTCCCTCCTCCATAGGTTTGTATCAATATAATAATGTAAAAATGCATTTAGTCCAACTTCAAAAGTCCCCATAGTCTACTATAGTCTCAACACTGTTTAAAGGTCCAACGTTCAAAGTCTCTTCTGACTTGGTAATCTTTTAACTATAAAACCAAAATTCAAAAAAAAAAAAGAAAGAAAGAAAGAAAATCACATACTTCCAACACACAGTGGCACAGAATATCCATTACCATTCTAAAAGGTAGGAAAGGGAGCCTAGTGAGAAAATGTTGAAGCAAAAAAAGGCCAAAGAAACAACAGAAAAAAATTCCAAATTCTGCATCTCCATGTCTGATGTCAAAGCACATTTTAGGTCTCCAAATCCTTCTAGCTCTGTTGACTGCAACACACTTCTCTCTCTCTCTCTCTTGGGCTGGTTTCACATCCATTCTACAGCTTTCCTTGGCAGATATTCCACAACTCTGGCATATCCAATATCTTGGGGTCTCCAACAGAATCCAGGATTCATCTTCAGACCTTCATACAATGGCCTTTCTAAACCTCCGTGCATAGACATGTCAGGCCTCAGTAGCTTTACTTAGAAGGGAGCTTCGCACAATGGCATTTCTGGGCCTCTTTGACACATTCCTGGCCTCAGTGTGTCCCTTCCTTAGAAGAGAGATTCCACAACTCCTTTCTTGTAGCCTTAACTCTAAAACCAGGACCATGTCAGAAGCTTCCAAGTCCTGCTGCTTGCTGGGGCTGGAACATTGCCCCATTAGCTTTCTATTGTTGATAGCTTCCCTTGCAGCTTAACTTTTTCTTTAATTCCTTTTCACAAGTTGAAAGCTTAGCTGAGTGGAGTCTTGTTCTGAGTTCATCACTCCCTTTATTCTATTTACCATTAGGCTTTTCTTTAAACTTTTACATCTCTTTGAACATTAGACTTGGCTCCAACATTACATTCCTTGTGTTCCTTTTCTATTCAAACTGTACATTTTGTATTTTTCCTTGATCAGCTTGCTCCTTTTCATTATAGATCTGCATAAGAGTGGCCACTAATAACCACATGACACAGTCAATACTAGGCTTCTTGAAATCTCCTCTACCAACACCATTAATCCAAAACTCTTCACTTTAGCCTCCAGGAGATTTTTTTAACAAGGGGAGAAAGTATCCATATTTCTCACCAAAATGTTACATGAATAATCTCTAGGCCACTTACTAATATTCTTCCCCTCTGGGACTTCTTGGACTAGGCCACTGTAACTTGAATTGCCCTCAGCACCACTGCCTTCTATGCTCCTACTAGGATGGCCCATTAAGCCTCACTTAAAGTGTCCAGTCAGTTTTCTAATCCAAAGTCCCAAAGTCTTCCATGCTCCTCCAACAAACAGCATGGTAAGACCTGTCATAGCAATAACCCTTCCTGGTACCAACTTCTGTCTTAGTCACTGTTATACAGCTGTGAAGAGACACCATGACCAAAGTGTCTCTTATAAAAGAAAGCATTGAATTAGGGGTTTGCTTATTTTGAGGAACAGCTGACTATTTTCTTTTTAGTTAAATAATGTTAGACTTTGGTCATGTCCTTAGCTAGAGGACAACTTGGTTCTTGAGGGAGTGGGGAGGTGGGGGGGGAGGAAGAAGGTTGTTTGTGGGGTTTTTGTCTATTTTATTGATATTTCCTTAATAGTCTTCTGAATTACATATCATAAATTGTTTCCACTGTTCCAAGAATTGACTGACCATTAAATGTTTCATAGTATGTTAACTATCTGATTATAAACCCATAATGTATACTTTTTCCATAATCATAAAAATAACTGCAAAAATCCTTTTTAATCACTTGCTCATTTGGCATAAGAAGTCCTTACTATTTCTGGTCTGGGCCACTTCTTTCATTCTTCTGCTTCCTTGGAGAGCATAAGTCTGGCCTAGGCACAAAAATATAAATTTTACCTTGTAACATCTCAGTGTTAGTTCCTGGTTTTAGGTACCATAACAGTTTATGTTTTCAGAAGATGTTTAGTTCATTATCATTGTGATGGGAAGCACAGTGGCATGTAGGCTGCAGAAAAACTACAGAGAGAGAGAGAGAGAGAGAGAGAGAGAGAGAGAGAGAGAGAGAGAGAGAATGAGTCTGATATGGGGCTTTTGAAACCTCAAAGTCCACCTGCAGAGATTTAGCTCCTCCAACAAGGCCACACTTCCTAATCCTTATAATCCTTTCACTCATATATATGAGTCTATGAAGGCCATTCTTATTCAAACTACCACAGATGGATAATTTTGAATTCCTAAATCTTCTAGAAACTTCTTTGTTGGTTGAAATGAACTTCTTCACTGAATTGATTTTTTATCATCCCTTGCATAAAAATCTACCATTCAGTTATTGACCCAACAGATCCAAGTCAATTCAAATAATAAAAATCATTTGTTTACACATGGCATGGCAACAGTATACCTTCATTGTCTTCTCTGTCAGCTGTGATTAACTCTCCAGTTCTCTGCCATAATATAGTCTGTATCTTGTCACAATACCATATTAACTGTCTTGTTGGCCTATAGAAAAATCACAGCAGCCTGTTACATTTATCTCATTCTGCTAATTGGATCTATTGAGCAGTAATGAATAATCACAATATATATTTCAGCAAGACATATGCATGCCAGAAAAGTATGAGTAAACCTCCAAAGAATTCAAAGGGCTTGTCATGTAAGTGAAATTCCTAAGAGTAACATAATGCAGAACATATAGGCAGAGACCCTGTAAAAACACAAAAAATGTTTGTTTTTTTCCCTCCACCATTTGCTGCATAGCAAGTTCTAGGCCATCCAGTACTATATGGTAAGATCCTGTAAAAAACAACAACAAACAAAAACTAGGAAAAAATTACTTCCTATCTTGTTATAATCTTAATTATATGTTTTTAAAATATTTTTAAATATTTAAACTGTAGTATGAACCAAAAGTCTTCTTATCAACACTCTATCCAATCTTGGTCTCCTCCTAAGATAATCAGCTTTCTGTCTGATTTAACTGGTTTCTATGTACATAGAGAAATAAAGAGATAGACAGATAGATAGATTAGATAGGTAGGTAGGTAGGTAGATGATCGATAGATAGATAGATAGATAGATAGATAGATAGATAGATAGATAGATAGACAGAGAAATATAGAAATAGATATAGATAGATATGATGTTATATGACTTACTGTATAACTCCAAAGGATCTTTTATATATGTGTCTATTATGTGTGGGAATACATGTGTGTTCCTGCTTGTATACATGTATACAGGTGCATATGCATGTGGAGGGCAGTGGTCAACCTTGAGTCTTGTTCCTCGGCAATTGTCCATTTTGTCTGTTTCTTGAGACAGGGTCTCTCACCAGAACCTGGGAGTCCAGCAGTTCAGCTAATCTGGCTGGCCAGTGAGCCCCAATGATCTACTACTCTCTGCTTCACCACTGAGCACTGAGATTATAAGCAAGTGCTGCTGTACACAACTGGCTTTTTACGTGGATCCTGGGCCTTGAACTCATGTCTTTGTACTTGGTGGCAAGTATTTCATGGATGGGACAATCTTCCAAGCCTCAACTCCATATTTCTTCTAACTAAATAATGAAACTTGAGTATCTTTCTGCAACACTACATACACATCAAGTGTCAGCATCTTTTACCTTTAATGGAAGGGCTTGGTATGGTATGGAGATAGAGCTGTCCTCCTGCCAAAAGATGTGTTAGAATGTAGCCTCCCTAATCAGGTAGACCATATGTCCTTGTCTTGACTAGCTCTAGAAAATACTGCCTGCCTCTCAGAATCAAAAAAACACAGACTATATTGGCTGGATGTAGTATGCCCCTGTGTGCAGAGCCCACTCCTCAGGCTGTTTATAGGTTAGGATTCCCATATCAACAATTTACATGCCTACTTAAAGAAATGAGTTCTAGTTCCCAAGAAGAAGATGAAGCATAGAAAGTGATCAGAGGAGCCAGAATTAAGATGAGTTCAAAGCAAGAAGAATCCTTGAAGCTGGGGGCCACTTAGATGACAGCAGTGTGTCTTATGAGATGATTGAGATTATGAGATTGAGACCATCAGGCCTCTATAAAATCACATAGACTTATAGACTGAATTGGTGAAATCACAGGTGCAGGGGTATACCAGATGTCTCATAAAATAGTAACAAGTGCCCTAAGCACAAACAGGAGAGCTTCACCAGATAAAGAAGGAGGGAGACCAGGCTCACCATGGGACAACCAGGAGGTCTATCTGCTTGCAGTTTGAGAGCCTGAGCCTACGCCCTCTTCTACCCCAGTGGGGAAAATAGCAGTGGCTGTCACCCACCTAATGTTGCCTCAACCCTAGTCAGAGACAACAGGTCCTGTCCTGGCTAGTCAGACCAGAAGGCTCTATGAGCTGTGAGCCCTGTTCCCTTCCTCTCTGTTGTCAGGCTTCACAGGACTTGGTTCTTTGCTGTCAGCCACATTACCCTGTTTTACACTGTCCCTGACTCAGCATAGCCACTGTCCCTTGGCCTTCTTTTATCTCATACTCAAAGCCTTTCACCAACCTGGGCCAAAGTGGGGCCTTTTCTGTAATTAAGTTCCATAATTAAGTTCAGTAGCTGTTCAACCCCAACTTTTAATCTCGTTCTGATTTTCAAATATGCGTTAATAATTGTTGCCTCCACAGGAAAGGGTAGAATCTATTCATTTTGCAAAATGTCTTTTTATGTTATTTATTATTAGTCTGTATGAGTACAGCAGGGGCAGCCTGCACTGTGTGCAGAGGGGTCAGAGCTAGGAATCAAACTCAGGTTGTTGGGCCCATGAGGCAAGCACTCTCACCCTCTGAGAGGCATAGCCTTATAGTTTTGCCTCAATTCCTGTTCTCTCTCTCTCTCTCCCCCACCTCTCTCTCTAATTTAGATGAAGTGTGATCTCCCTGCTTCCTGCTCCTATACCATGCCCTCCCCAACGATGATGGACTCTCTTTCTCTAGAATTGTGATCTAAAATAACCCCTTTCTTTTTTAAGTTGAACGTGACATTTTATCACAACAGAAAAGTAATCAATACAGTCCCTGGATCATTACTTGCCTGCTTTCTAGGACTTAGGGAGGAAATGTCCCAAGGCTGAGCGAGTCTCTGACCCTCCTACAAGCCACACACACTGGGGGTTCTCCTGGGCCACAAAAAAAAAACCTGCTTCCATCATCCTGTAGCCAGTAGCCCTCACTGTGGTGGGATGATACCATGTGCCTGAGGGAGAATCAAGATGCCAGAAAGAAGGGCTCCACAAAAAAAAAATGGTTTGATACAGCAGAGGATAGAGTTACATTCACTGTGTGCCGTGACACAAAACTGGACAGAAGCAACTGAAGGGGGGAAAGGTTTTATTCAAGCTCATGGCTCAGGGCACACAGTCCATCAAGGAGGGAAGGGAGAGCATCAGGGCCGTGAGGAAGCCAGTTAGTAATATCAACAGTTGGGAAACAGAGAGCTCAGGCTGGAATCAGGGTGGCCTAGCACCCTGAAGGCACACCTCTGGACCTTGTATCTGCCATCTAGGTCACATGTCTAAAGTCTCCCACAACCCTCCCCCCCAAAACACCAGCACTGGCTGGGGACCAACAGTGCACACATATGAGCCTGTGGGGGAAGTGTCGAAGTCAAACTGTAACACACATAGAGGCTGGGGGTGGGAGAGCTTGAAATGGGGTGTGTGTGCAGAAGTCAGATACCAAAATACAGTTACCACAGGAGGGATGAGTTCAAGGTCCTTTGTAATGATTTATCATAGAGCTTATTAAATCCTGGCAGAAAAGAGTTTGAAACTTTAATGCAAAGAAGTCATCCCTACATAAGAAAATACCAATTGGCTCTCCTGGATCTTTACACATTATAGGCATGCTAAATCATTCTGCCGAGTCTTCTATGCACAATTACCACACATCAGGATTTTTTGGGTTTTTTTATTTTATTTATTTATTTATTTAGTGGAAAAGAAATAATCCAACACTAAGTGTTAAGCAATAGTGGTCTGGACTCAGGTGGGTTTCCCTGACTGAATGACATTTGGGCAAAAGACTCTGGAGGGCTTCAGACAATCTGCAGGCATCAGAAGCCAGCACTAGATTCAGGACTCGAGATCTGACAGACGAAACCCGCTACAATGGAGGAGTCTGAAAGCAAAAGAAGTTTACTGAGTGGTGAAGAAAGGAGACCTCCTCCAAGCGGTGCAAAGGTGAAGTGGGGTCAGCCAGAAGGGCCCCAAGAGTAAGTTGTCACTTTCTGTCTCTTGCTTGGAAGTTTAAAAGGAGACTGTGGGGACAGTAGGGGTATTGTAGGGGGCTAACATGAGCTGTGAGCCAGCTTCTGAGGTTTTCCAAGGAACTAGGATGTCTTTGGCTGCTGTGGGGAAATAGAAGCCCTCAGGGTCAGGACCCTACCCTGACTGCTTGATGGAGTGCACAACTTCTCACTGCAGTAGTATATGTGTCTGTGTATCTGTGATCTGCATGTAAGTATGTGCGGGGATGAATGTGTGTATTCATGTGCCTGTGTGTTGGAAGGGCATTGGAGTGGAAGGACAGGCACTCAGCACTGATAACTATCCTACCTCTCAGGCCATCCCTCCATTTACACTGAAACCTCACTACGTTCTTGAGGATGGAAGGATGTACCACAGTCCCCCCTTGAGGCTAACCAGGGGATTCAGCTCACCCAGAAGACCCCTGAGACAACACAGTGATCCCTGTCACATTGAATTTATTCTACCTCAGTTCATCACAGACAGGACACATGCATACATGCATATACATGCATAGACACCCATCTACCCAGCCTACACACCTCCCAGCCCAGCAGGCCACAATTACATCAATTCTGAAACTGCAGACAAGTCATTGGGGTTTACTCACTACCTTCTAATTAGCATTACACACTGATTATCTGAGGCTATTGATATTAGCTTTAATCAGTAATTACAATGCTTACATAAAATATTTAATAACTATTCATAATACAAGAAATTTGATTAAGGACAAGACAGAACATTTTCCTTGAATTTTCATACCGGTCTCTGAAAATCTCAGCTAGGGTCATCCCAAGCAGGAATAAACACAGTTAGTGACCCACAAATGTGGTAGGAAATGGTCGACTCAGATTCACCCAGCCCTGCACCTGAAAAGGCCCAGTATCAGCTACAGAAAATGAGCTAAGGGATAGGCGATTCCAATGGAGAAATAAACTTAAAGGGAAATTTTGAGTTTCACTGATTGTTGAGAAACATTCATTTAAATCAGACACCCAGTCCTTTCAGCACATTGACTGACATTTCACCCTGGTAAGTCTGCTGCTATTGATTAAAATGGGTCCCAGGCCACCACAGGTCTCCTTGTCTGCATCTTTCTTCCCTCATGGAAAATTCAGCCCTTGCAAGCAGTCACTTCCTACCCAGCCTTCTGCAATCACAGGGCAGGAAGTAGGAAGTTGCTTTGATTCTTTTTCTTTTTCTTTCTGGTTTGATTTGGTTTGGTTTGACAGTGTCCAGCTATGTAATCCAGCCTGGCCTTGAACTCACCACCCTCCCTCCTCAGTTGCCCGAGAGATGGGATTGCAGGCACACACCACTGTGCCCACTAATTTTCAGTCTGTTACTTCCAGCTACACCAAATGGCCAGAAGTAACCCACAGAGCCAAGATGAGCCACCGATCTCCACCTCAACAGCTCCCTGTGAGCAACCAGGGACAAGCATATGGGCTAGCCCTGTGATCTTAGGTAAGAGGACACCTCCGTGAAGCACTCTGCCAAGTGAACTGGGACACAACCCTCATGTACACAACCCAAGCATGGAATAGCAGAGAGCCGTGTGGCTGTGTCAAACACAATAGCAGACAGGTAGTGAGGTCACATGCCTCAGGCCCTGTTTCACACTGGCAGATTTCCTGAGGGCTTCCTTTGCCCAACCATGAAGACAATCGAAGGGGCCACAGCAAATGTGAAGTTGGGGCCCTGATCTTTCTCTATGGGAAAAAAAGGAAGGGAGCCCTTTCCATTCTCCTCCCCTGCCGGGAGAGTTCAGTCAGGGAACACCTTGTACTGACTCACTAAAGCACAGCATTTAATCATGTCTTTTCAATGTCGTTCACTATATCCTTACCACAAACATCACCCAAAACATTAGGAGGTTTCACGTATACCCAAACTCTTGAAAATGCAGAGCAGTGTTCTCAGCTACAAAGTTTCCATTCAAGAACCATGCAATTGCATTGTGTAGGGGACTGAGGGGGAGTGGGGGAAAAATCTCAGAAGGTTAAGTTTACAATTTCATGTTAGGCAGCATTCCTGGATATCCTAGCCACACACTGGCACGGTTTGGACATGCCCAGTAGATTCTGAGAATTGATTTAGAAACTTCTAGAAATGTTATAGTTTGAACCTTATTTCTCTGTTCTGCCACCAGACTGCTTGTGTTCAAGCACTGTCTCCTCCCTTCACTAGCTGTGTGTGTGACCTTGTGCAAACTCTGTAGCATGCCAGATGATACTCAACTCTATTAGCCTTGGAGAGTAAATTCAGGGGTAGGGGTGGTATACTCAGAGTCCAGGGATTTGCACCAAGAGCTGCTCTGCCTAGATGCCAGCTATTGCCTTGAGTAGTCATGTCAGAGATGCAACAGAACAGGATTAATGTTGGTGAGGAGGGCACGCCCTGATAAGAAATGGGCTTTAGCATTTGAAAAGGTGACTTGCTTGTTTTTATGACTAACCTGACCACCTACTGAGTTTATTTTAGGGATGCATGAATGAACAGAAGGGTAGGTGCAGGAACACCAAGTCCTTGCTCCCAAGCTTCAACCTATAAAAGGCCAAGTGGGGCTGAAGGCTCCAAGCTCACATCTCTACCGTGGTGAGAACATGGAATGCTTTGAAGCATCCTAGTCAGAGAACACGCTTCTGTGCACAGCCTGAGATGGTGTCATTGGCTTTCCTACTCTGAGTATAGGAAACTTCTCCCAAGTCACACAACAGAATGGGGATATTATCTCTCCAACCCCTACGCCTGCGACTCTCACATAGCAGAAGCCTTTGTTCTCTCAGCCTGGCAGAATCAAACAAGACCCATGCAGAGTGGTGACTCTGGGGGAGGAAAGACAGACGTTCTGGAGGAAGAGGGCTAGAGGGGACCATCACAACCCAACCCACGAGGAACATATTCTCACTGCAGAAGGGACAGACCTGCCCCTTGCATCCACCACCTGCTCTGCCACGTCCTGCTGGACTCTCCCACTGAGGGCTGCTGGGACTGCGTGTCCCGCAGTTACTGGTACGCCTCTCTGTCTCTTTCTGTGGCTGTCTGTAGCGGTGCCACTGTGGGAATCAAGGCTTAAAGCCAAGAGAGCAGGTCCTGATAAAGCACCAGATAAGCCAAGAGTGACATGCCACAGGGAATGAGAGCCTAGGAATGCTTGTCAAGATACACTTCCTTACCCACCCCCCAAAAGGTTCAGAGGTATTACCGATGCACCCAGCTCATGCTTATAGAGAGAAGAGGAGGGGCAAGCCCCACCCCACCTCCCAGTAATACAACAGTAATACACCATCAGGACCAAGATGAAACTGTGATGATTAATGCTGACTGTCAACTTGACAGGGTCTAGAATCACCTAGGAGACAAGCCTCTCGGCACACCTGTGAGAAACTGTCTGATGAGGTTAGTCTCTGGGCATGCCTAGGAAGATTATCTTGATTAGGTTAATTGAGATGGGAGACTTGGGCTTAGGTCTTGACTACATAAAAAGGAAAAACTGAGCGGACCCATCTTCCTGTGGTGAGGGGACTATACCTTGAACTACCAAGCAAAATAAACCCTTTCAACTTCAAGTTGCCTTTTGCAAGGGTATTTGATCACAGCAGCAAGGGAAATAATAATAATAATAATAATAATAATAATAATAATAATAATAATAACAACAACTAAGAAAAAGGCACAGTCATAGGGCCCTGAGAGGATGATAGAATCGTGGCGGGCAGAGGGGGCATGCGATGTAGCTCGGGCCAAGGCTAGGATCAGCTGTGGCTATAGAAGCCTGGTGGAGAAAGGCAGTATGGACAGTTTGTCCACAAGGTCACAATGACCTGTGCCTTCTCTCACAGGCCCATGGTCACTGGCAGTGTCAAGGTCAGGTAGATTTGCCAGGACCAGCGCGAGCGCACAGGAGTCAGACTGCACTGCCACTGGGGAGGACACAGGACAAGCATGACACTTTGGGTGGTTCTTGAGAACCCTGGGGTCACCATCCTCTGACCCTCTTCCCATAATATTCTACCCTGGGTCACAGGAGCCAGAGAAGCCGCCGCCACCTAGATCCCCAGCAGGTCACCCCCACTCCTGGAGCCTCCAGATCCTTCTTCACTCAAACTAGCCCAGTCCCAGTTTTCTATACTACCCAGGAGACCCTTTTCAGGTGTCACAGCAAAAACAGGCCATCATGTACTTCCCAGCATCCCTAGGGCAAGGCCTACATTTGGGCCAGCCCACTCCTCCTGACGTACACAGCAAGCAAGAGATGTTTTCTATTTTAATGACCTCAGTTAAATGTTTCATGGGCAAAGACTGAGGCCAGATCACTTTATAACAATTCTTCTGGTTCCTACATAATTGATGTCCCTTATGCACTTTTCATGATCTAATTTATCTACCTCCTAAAATATTATGTAAAGCCCGAGTCCCATCGGTAATGATCTATGTCCGATTATAAAGTCCACCAAAGGATTTGCTACCCAAGCTGTGTTTGGGGACATAAACTAAGCTGTGCTCTGTGGAAGCAAGACAGATTCTAGGCAGGGATTGAAGTCTGGGGCAGAGGCTGAGAAAACCTAGCCTTAGGTTTAAAAAATGAACTAAGGACAGACAACAAGGGGGACTGACCACCTCGAGGAAGGAAGAGAGAGATAGAGGGAGCAGAGGAGATTTGCAAAGCTCAGCTACAGAGCACCATTTGGCCCCGTCAGGTGATGACAATGACAGGGGTGAAGAATGGCAGCTGCCACTGTGGAGATGAAGGGCCAGGCACTAAGCTAGCAGTTCCCAGGCACTATCCCACCAAGTCTTCACTCAGGAGCTAGGGACTTCTGGAATATACCCATTTAACAGGTAAAAAAACTAAGGCTTGGGAAGGTACATTCCTTGCTCAAGTTCACCGAATTAGGAAATAGAACTGATGAAATTCAAATTCTTGCAGTGAGGTACAGAGTCCAGGGTCCTGTTCCTTGGCAGGTCCCGGTGCTCTGACACCAGCCATTGCCCAACCATGATGAACTCTCCCTCCAGGGGCCCAGCCACGCAGCACTAATCACAGCTCTGTGGCTTCTCCGAGCTCAGCTACTCCGGAGCCAAGACCAAATCAAGATGGATGCTCTCTCCCTTAGCAAATACAACCCCCTCAGTCAATCTCTTGGCACTGGAAGCAGGCTTGTTGTTCTGTGTGGAATTCCACAGATGCTTATAAACACTTCCATTACTTCTGAAGTTTTATTTATGGTTTTTGTTAAACCTTTACTCTGAAGTTTGCCATTTTAAACACTCCCTGACTGAAAGAGATTTATATGGGTTCCTCACACTGAAGCCACCTGAAATGGACAGAGCCGAAATCAATTTATAGGGCTTCAAGAGCAGTTGACGACTCATTTTTATTGAGAGAGGGTTTCTCTCAGGAAGGGGAGAGAAAACATTACCGCTCCTAGAAACATCCGCTCCTTTAACGGTCTGACTTGCCGGGTACCGTCTCTGCCTCCCTGTCAATACAAGCACTGGGAAACTGTATCAAAACATACTGTTTACCACACTAGAGATGAAAATAAAGGTGTCAGCACCCCAGAAGAGATTCTTGCTTCTCAGTGTGCTCAGGAGAAATGGGCACTACAAGTGAACCTGTTGATTCAAGGGGAATCAGGGATCAGCAATGACAAGAGCCTTACAAATCCATTCAGTATTCAAAAGCCCCCATCCAAAGGGAGCAACAACTCATATACTTTCAGGTCTGTCAAATAAATTAGGAACTCTCTTCCTTTGAAGATCAATGGTATAGAGATGACTTTGAACTCTTAATATCAGGCATTAGCAACATAATGTTGGGTTTTATTAAGAATGAAAGGAGTTTACCAATTTTCTCCCAGCGATCCTCTCTGGACTCTGTGCGGAAGCTAATCACTAGATAATTGTTCAATGGCTCTTCTGGTCCTATTCAAATCTATTGAATTGTGTAGAGAGGGAAAGGCAGACGTCCCCTTGAGGGACCAATTACCAAAATGCAGGGACCTGCAACTTGGCAGACCACACATTTTTAGAAAAAAAAAAGCAGCTGTTAAGAAGGCTGGTGCCACAGCTATCCAGAGCCATCAGAACAATATAGCATGGGCTTCGTGCCTTAAATCTAAGACCTGTCTTTTCTCACACTTCTGCAGGTTACAAGTTCAAGATCAAGGTACTGCCTGATTCTGTTTCTGCCAATGTCCCTCTCTCCCATACTCACCCTTGTAATACACCCAGGGATAGTGTGTGTGTTCATGAGCGTGCGTGCTGCGGGAAGGGGTTCTCAGGTATCTTTGGATAAAAACATTCCTCTTATCAGATCATGGACACACCTTTTTGATGTCTGTACTAGCTATGTTTACAGGTTTGAGAACATTTCAGAACTTGGACTTGTTTATTTGGGCTCATGCTGGGGAAAGTGGGGCTGACTAGACTGACCCACATCATGGTAATGAGAAAACAGAAAAGGGAGAAAGGGGAAGGAGTGAGGATAAGACAGTCCTAGAACCCACTTCAGGGACTTGCTTCTCCCAGAGAGATCCTGCTCTTCACCATTCACCACATCCTACTGTCCATCAAAGGATTAATTCACACATTGGGTCAGGACCCCAATATCTAATGAGCTCAGGAAATCCCCTCATAGGCACACTCCAAGGAATGCTCTAATGATATCCTGGGGATTTTTTTAATTTGGGGTGTGTGTGTGTGTGTGTGTGTGTGTGTGTGTGTGTATGTGTTACATGGAGGTATGGCAGCTGAAAGTACATGGAGTATATGTGCATGCTTATGTAAAAGAGTTTACCCATGCAAGAGAAACAATGTCAGGTGACTTCTATAACTCTCTACCTTATTATTTTTTTTTTTTGTAAAAGTAACTCACCATATGTAATTGTCATCTCTGAGACTCACTGCTGAATAAGCTCACCCTTTCTAGCTCTTTCTGATCTCTGGCTGGCTGGTTCAACTCAGCTGTTCTGCCCCTAACTCCTCTCCAAGCTGACTGATTCAAACTGGATTCTCTTGGCTTCCCATTGAAATGTTCTGCTTGGCCACAAAGTAATTCTGGCAATTTCTTCAAATCTTCTGGCTCCTTCTCATTCTCTAGCTCTTTCTGTCTTTACCTGCACCTTGTCTCTGAAAAACTATCCAGGTAAAACTGCCTCTGCAGCCCTGCATGGAACTGCATGAGCTCATGAAGGAAGTACTCTAAACTGCACAGAACTGACTAAACTTCGCTACACTGCACTCAACTGACTGAACTGAGCCAAACTCAACTTCACACAATTGAAGGGAGTAAACTGCCTTCACTCTCCCTGTGCCTCTCTTAAATAGCTTTTCTCCTGAGAGTTGGGTACATCCTACCTCTGACTCATTCTGTCAAATCTTTCTCTGTTTTGTCACTTTGTCTGCCCCTCAGTGAGACATCATCACTTGGGACTAAAGGTGTATACTAAAGGATTACAGCTAGGGATTAAAAGTGTGTATTAAAGGCATGTCTGTGTTCCAGCCAGTTCACACAGACCTAGAAGGTCTTTGGTTGTTTTCAGAGCGGCCATGTTTTTTCCCCCCACATTTTTTTTTCTTGGAGACTTTCACTGAAGCTGAGGTCTGCTATGTCACCTAGACTGTTCGGCCAGCAAGTCACCAGTATCCACTTGCATCCATCGTACCAGCACTGGGGTCACAGATGTATATTCCCATACCAGCTTTTGCATCAGTTTTAAGTATCCAAACTCAGGGCCTCAAGTTCACACAGCAAGGACTTTACTCACTGAGCCATCTCTCCAACCTCTCCTGAGTTTTCGTAATCAGCCATCAGAATTAATCATCACAGGATTATTTAATCATTTCTTCAAAGGCACCTCTTCCAAGCACAGCCACCTTAAAGAGTTAGAATTTTGACATATGAATGTGGAGGGGACACATCCAAGTTCAAAACCTGAGTTGTCATAACTTGATTTTTGTACATTTATGAGATCCTCCTAGGGGTTCCATATCTCACACACACTGGGAGCCCAGTTCAAGCTTACCTTCCTCTAGTCTCTTCCTTCCTTCTCCAGCACACTCTGCAGGGCCCCAGGTTCTACAGCCTTTTTCCAATCACAGCTCTGAGTCCTTTTTCTACTTAAACACCAGCAGCTCCCTTGTGTACACAACTCAAGATGAAATTCAAAGAGACAACACGTGCATGTTTTTTTTTAAGTTGGAGTCAAGTAAGCAAGCATGTAAACTCAGGCTCTGGCTGTGATCTTAAGCAATTCTGCTCTCTGATCCTGAGGTTCCTCGTCAGTAAAAGGGAGAAATAATACCTGTTATTCCATTGGATTCTAGGAAAGAAGAAAGGAGAGGACACTGGAAAATGCTTAGCAGGATACCTGGCCCTTGAAATAAAACATTAGTTATCATTACTCTCACTTCTTGGTGTGTATGTTGTTTTAGTCATGGTTTCTATTCTTGAACAAACATCATGACCAAGAAGCAAGTTGGGGAGGAAATGGTTTATTTAGCTTACACTTCCACATTGCTATTCATCACCAAAGGAAGTCAGGACTAGAACTCAAGCAGGTCAGGAAACATGAATTGATGCTGAGGCCATGGAAGGATGTTACTGACGTGCTTCCCCTGGCTTGCTCAGCTTGCTTTCTTAATGAACCCAGAACTGCCAGCCCAGGGATGGCACCACTCACAATGGGCCCTCCCACCCTTGATCACTAACTGAGAAAATGCCTTACAGTTGGATCTCATAAAGGCATTTCCTCAAGGGAGGATCCTTTCTCTGTGATAACTCCAGTCTGTCAAGTTGACACACAAAACCAGCCAGGACAGATGTCTCATCTCATCTTCTGGTCCTGGCATCACTTGGAGGAAAACAGCCTCTAATTTCCATCCCTAGCATGAACCTTTCTCCAGAATTCCATTCCAAGAAAGCTACCTACCCTTGAGTCTCCATATGTCAGAAGGGAGCTAGGCCTCATTGTGCTGGTTAGTTTGGTGGTGGTGGTGGTGGTGGTGGTGGAGGTGGTGGTTTGATTTTTGTTTTGATGTTTTGGTTTGGTTGTTTTTGTTTGTTGTTGCTGTTGGGTTTTTTGTTTTGTTTTATTCTGTATGTTTGTCAATTTCACACAAGCCAGATTTATTTGGAAAGAGAGAGTCTCAATTTCTCCATCAGATTGGCCCATGGGCAAGTCTGTGGGGCATTTTCTCACTTAATGATTGAGAGAGAAGACCCAGCCCACTGTAGACAGTGCCACCCTGGGCTGGTGGTCCTGGGTTGCATAAGAAACCAGGCTGAGCAAGCCTTAAAGAGCAAGCCAGTAAACAGCACTCCTCCATGGCCTCTGCATCAGTTTCTGCCTCCAGGTTGAATACCTGCCCTGACTTCCCTGGATGATGGGCTACAGGCTGTAAGCTGTAATAAACCCTTTCCTCCCCTGGTTGCTTTTGGTAATCGTGTTTACTATAGCAACAGAAAGCTGACTACACTCACCAAGGCTAAAACAACTCTTAACCACTCCCATCGAATTACACAACCACAGTCTAGTGTGAGCCTGACACCTGAGGCCAAACCTACAGAGTCACCTCACATTCTCCTCTCTCTTGACCCACATGGTCATTAAGAATCTTCCTAGGGGCTAGGGAGATGGCTTAGTCCATGAAGTACTTGCCTTTGAAACAGAAGGACCCGAATTCCATTCCCAGAACCCATACTAAAAACCAAACCAAACCAAAAGGAAGATGTGGTGACTCAGGCTTGTAATCTCAGAGCTGGGAGGCCGAGCCCTTTTGGTTCCCTGGCCAACCAGATCAGCCTACACGACAAGTTCCAGGCCAGTGAAAGATCCCGTTTCAAAAGAAGAAAAGGTGGACTGAGGAACAACATTGGTTCCAGGAAGGCTGAATAGAGGTACCCAGCACTCACCTCCTCCACAAATAAGAGCCAAAGCCCCAGGTGGATAGTGACAGCCTGAGGTGAGTGACTATGGAGGAAGCTGGGTCTCAGCATGAAAGAGGCTAGAGCCTAGTAAGATTCGGAGATCTTGAGACAACAGGATAAAATGAGGCATGAATTTCCCCAGAAACTACCACACAGAACCCCAGCCATGGGTGAACAGGGATAGGGAAAAGCCCAAGCTCCCCTAGTGTAGTCGCTGATGATCACAGTTCCCAAATTGCTACACAGCCACCCAAGCCTGCAACCTTACCAGGAACTGAGCTAGACTCAACACAGTCGCTTTGCTTTGGAGAAGAAGCCCACCCACATCCTGCTAACTTCCAGAGCCAGGTTACTGTAGCTAGGTGGCAACTTGAGAAGGGAGCTCTGTCCAAGCACTCTTCTAGGATCAGAGAGCCCTGGAAAGCTTCATCTCTGGGACCACACAGCTGTTCCACCATGGTCTCCCAGAGAGCTGTGCACCCTCATGAACCTATCAGCTGACAACTGCAGCCACAGCACTTGGGTTGCCTGGTGCTTCAGAACATTGGTGCTTCAACACACAAGGAACAGGGCAGGGGGTCTCCCTCAAGGACCGAGAGACTCAGGTGCCTGTTCTGTAGGATGCAGAATGTAGCAAACGTTTTATGGATTTGTGCATGACTGAAAGCAAGTGCTCACATGGCCCCCACCATCATCCTGCTGTCCTTAATTCTGTCTGTGTATACTGCTGTCAGGACAGGGAGTACATTGTAGTCCCCAGTGCAACCTCGACCCATGCAGTGTCTGTCCACACCACAGCCTGGTATGACAGCAGATGCTTCGGGTCCCCTACCATCACTGGAGCTGCCAGTGGCCAGAGGTCCTTGCCATCACCAGAGCCTGGGCAACGCCTGAGGAAATGCCTGATAACGACACCATTCCCTACACAGTAAGTACCTGGAGGCTTCCCATACACCTTGTTCTTTTCCACACCTCTAGAGTTGACAGTGTGTCCCACCCATGCTTGGATCCCAACTGTAGGGCTAAGGATGCCCAAGAATTCCAGAAAACTCATCTGGAACCAAAGCTGGTTTTGCAGATCAGAATGCCCAAGATTCTTCTTTGGGAGAAAGACCTACTTACAAGAAGGCTACCCATGGATGGCAGAGACAGCTGGTCCACTAGATGTATAAATCTCCATGTGGGTACACAAGTATATCTTTAAAACAAGTTAGGATGATGGCACCTAAAGAAGATAGGGACGCTCTAGCAACAGTTCCCAAGAGAAAATCAAAATGAATGAAACGTGTGGTAAAGAATAAAAGCAGTACCATAAAGGACTTCAGGAGGTTAGGGAGATGGCTCAGTGAGAAAGGCCACTTGCTGTGAAAGCAGACAGACCTGAGTTCAAATCCATAGCACCCATATAAAAATCCAGGCATAGCCCTGAGACCCATAACCCCAGTGATATGAGACATGGCACCACACACACACACACAGATCCCACAGTTTGTATCCTTGAAGCAACACATTATGTTGATCAATTTCTTGCTCCTCCAAATAGAAATGAGGTGTTGTCACTCACCTCTACCAGCCCTGCACTCACCCCGCCTTTCAGGAAAACAGTGACACCTGACCCATGACACCCCAGGGTTCATGTGTCCCCAAAGATGGTCTCGTCCATACTTGTCCATGCTGAGTCTGTTCCTCCTGCAGCTCCAGATCTCACTGACTTTAATCCCCACTCAGAGCTGAGGACAGACTGATGACACCGAGTCCCGAGGAAGGCCAAATTTCCATTGCTCTCACATCTTCTCTATATTTGGCCCTCTTCCTAGAGAACACGGTGGAAGTCAAGGAAAGTGGAGGAAGTGGGACTCTGCTCAATTAGGCATCCCTCCCCAAGTCAGCTGTGGTCCCACGGCCCAAAGCAGCAATCCAAGTTTTATTTGCTCATAAACATTAATGGGACCAAACCTTGGGGAAAGAAACAGGAAAAGTTAAATGCCATGAATCATGCACGATGCCATAGAACCTGGACTCTGCGTGGGAGGGGAAGGGTCGGAGCACTGGAAAGGGAGACCCTTCCCTCACAGATGGACTGGCCTTGGTGACTTCTGGGCATCTATAGGGTTTTCCTAGTCTTTGGGGTTCTAGAATGACCCTTCCTGGGGTACAAGAGAAAACTCTAAAGCAAAAAGTAAATCTTTTCCATGCTCAGACAAAAGAAAATAAGATCACTGAGGCCCACTCAGAACAGCCCCCGACGTGCTCAGAGATCTCCTGGTGTGGAGGCAAGGCTCCTAAAAGAACTCAGAGGTTCCAGCCCCAGACTCGACTTATCAATAACGATCCTATCAATTTTTAGAAAACTCAAACTACTGCTTCTCTCCACTTTGCCCTGTTCACATTGGTGCAGGTCCCTGATGAGGGGGCAGGGAACTGATATAAAGCATTACATCATATGCTCAAGAACATTCATTCTAACCCAAGCACTGTACAGAGCTATGAAATGCATTATTCACAACAACCAGATCAGGATACACGAAGCTTTGGATGTAGAAGGTTGTGGTGCAGGCTATCATGGTTCAGCATCACAAACAGGACTGGAACCCAGATACTCTAAGAAGTTATGCTTTTTGGAGAGGTGAGAGAGACACACATGTACATACGAACATATACATGCATTGTCAAGTGTAAAGGCCAAAGGTCAACCTCAGATGCTATCCATGTAGACTTATATTTTTCAAAACCTACTTTTAATAAAGGTTCTTAAATGCTTTAACCTCCCTTCTAGCCCACCACCTACCAGAGGTAGTGGAAAGGTGAGGTTAATAGGGCAAAGGAGGATGTGGACCGATTTAGAAATAGTTCTTTGGAGTGTATCCAATCTGCATTGTCAGGGTATCTGCAGATCAGTTCACACAAATCAGCAGCAGCAGCTCGATCCACTTGCAAACACCATTCAAGAATCAGCAACACCAGTTCAGAATCAGCAACACCAGTTCAATCCAGAAGAAACTGTGAGGCCCAAGTCTACAGAAGTGACTAGAATCTCCAGAAACATCACCAGAAGTTCTTTAATGTGTTCCTCTCTATGAAGCCTCGACAAACTATGACCAGTAAAGAATGGCAAGGTGAACCAATACCATGCAGTATCATCAGCAAAGCCCAGCATCAGCAAGGCCCAACAATGACCAGCAAGGAATGAGAAGGCGTACCAATACCACACAGCTCTGTCCACTGTGTACTGAGTTATATTTATACCCTTTCCAAACATCATGCATTCTCTCAAGCATCCACTCTAGCAAAATATCACATGCCCTATTTCCAGGCTGCTTCCAGAAAAACGCCACGTGTCTGTTCTCAACAAAACATTCTCCCACACACATGTCTGCTTCAGCAAAAACATCCTCTCATAAGACAGTTTCCAGGAAAACATCACCTGACACAACCGAGTCTCCAAAGAAATCAAAATTTCCACTTCAATCCATCTTGCTTATCTGAGACAGGGTGTCTCACTAGCCAAGTAGGCTAGGCTGGCTGACCAGTGAGCCTCAGGGATCCATCCATATCTACCTCCCCAGAACTGAGATGGCTCAGACTTGAACTCAGGGTTCTCATATTTGCATGGCAAGCACTTTACCAACTGAGCCATCTCCCAGCTCTGAGTTGATATATATTTTTTGAATCATAAACTGTCTGACCCAGTTGTATACAGTATCAGTGAAGGACTTGGACATCTAGCTGCTTAAGCAAAGTCAAGGCGTTGAATTGAAACCCTCTCCCTCAGACTCACCTCTCTTCACTCTGAAGCCCTTCAGGGTCACCACCCATGTTAGACATAGCCTCATGTTTATTCTCCCTCTTTCGTTTCTGAGCCAGGATCTTCTGATATCACCCAAGTTGGCCTTGAGCTGACAATCTTTCTGTTGAAGCCTCCTGGGTGCTGAGATCACAGGCTTTAGTCACCACACCCAGTGCCTTGTCTCCCTGAGGTTTGGAAGGGACCAAGGGATTTTGGAGACCCTGCTCTGACCAGCCTTGTACCTAGGTTTGAACATGGAAGGAGAAACACAACCCATTTCCTTTCCTGACTTCCTCTCTCATTTGCATGTTTGATTTCCACGTGGATTGGATTTTAGAAGCCCGGTTCCCTGGAGGAATTCCTAAGAAGCCATCTGTTCATGTGCTTCTGAGCCGCCTTGGCAAACTGAAACCCGGGGTGCTCATCAATCATCCAAAGGGAGATGCTCATTCACTCTCGGGGAGACTCATGTGCATATGCCCTTGAACATGGTGACTGTTTCACAGAAAGGCTTACATTTAGATCTTACAGATGCTCTGACCATTTTGGAGCCATCTCTGATTTGGAACAAGACAGGTCTGTCCAAGTCAGGGACATGTATAGGGCCAAAGCTGGAGAGACCTTGGAGGGGCTTGTATATTGAGCCAGGAACACATCTTGTGCCCAGGGAAGACCTTGTTCCACACAAAAGGATGCAGATAAAACACTACAAGTATATCCATCACCAGCTGAGTCATGAAACTGTCTCTAACTCAGACGTGTGGCTGGCCAAGGCCACAATGCCCTTCAGTGTGACTATAGTGTCTCTGTAAGCAGCAAAGCTGAGTTTTGTCTTGGTTGCAGTAGGCCCCAATCAAGTGGGTCCTATGAGCTCAGTTTTTCTACCACAGTAGTCAATGGGTTCAATTGTTCTCCCTGGAGTCAAGACAGTAATAGGGGGGAAAGTGTGTGAGGAGAAGACTTTTAAGAAGAATCCTATTTTGCAACCAAGACACACTTCAGAGAACACGTGGTCACCTGTCTGCCTCAGTCAGAAAAAAAACTCAAGCCCTGAAAGAAGCAAATCTGCTCAAGGATAACTTACTATAAGGCTCCCAATCTGTGCTCTTCCAAGCACTCACCAGAATGCTAACCTCCCAGACTCTGGATCAGCAGTACCCAGATTCCTCAGGAAGGAAGGAAGAAAATAGATAAGATGACAGCCTCTAAGCCATCCCTGGCCCCGTTACTTCTTCCTCCTCTCTCTCTCTCTCTCTCTCTCTCTCTCTCTCTCTCTCTCTCTCTCTCTCTCTCTCTCTCTCTCTCTCTTTCTCTGTCTGTCTTTCTCTTTCCAGGGATTTATGTCCCATCACCTCATACCTTGACAGATTTTCAAAATTGGAAGGATTTCCTTTAATATTTTATTAGTATATGCAAAATGAGGCAGTCAACAGCCCAGGGGCCTGAACTGCTTCAGGGGAGTGGGGACTGGACAGATGGAGCTTCTGCCCACATCCCGTCCTCCATGGGACTTCCTGGCCCCAGGTGAACTCCATTTGGCTGTGAAGGTGAATGTCCAGCCGGATGCTCCCACTCAACCAATCTGCCTGCAATCACAGGTCCCTGATAAGACCCTCAAAGGGGCCTTGAAGGCTGTGTGAACAGATGTGTATGTGACTCTAGCAGACCTGCTCAAAGCTCAGAAGAAGTCACAGCAGGGCAGATGGTACTGTCTTGCCTAAGGGTCACTGTGGGAGCTGGTGGGTGAGCCTATATGGTAGTTACCATGAGAGTAGGAAGCAAAGTGTGTATACTCCCAAAGGATTTTCCTACACTTTCTGGGACAAAAAGAATATGTGGTCACAGCTGGTGTGGTGGCTCATGTCTTGTGTCACTAAGGAAGCAGAGACAGATATATCTCTGTGAGTTCGAGGCCAACCTGGTCTACACAGTGAGTTCCAGGACAGCCAGGGCCACATAAAGAGACCTTCTATTGCACACCCCCACAAAGAATCTGTGGTTACGGAAACATGGGATTAAGGAAGGTTTCTTTTCCTTTGAAATCTTTGTGCTCTTTAGATTCTCCTGGAAGAAAGGACAGAACGGGTTGTTCCCAGTATCATTTGGTTGCCACGGGTAACTCTTCCAAAGCATCCTATAGGACCAAAAGGACTTTAGGGAATCTGGTTCAGAAGATTCCAACAAGAGACACAAGAACTCACAGGGATCAAACCTCTATGAGAGACTGGGAAACCCTGCCTCCTCTCCAGTGAGTCTCAGATTCACCACCCAGAGTGGTTGTGATCCCCATGCTGAGCTGATTTGAGCAGAAAGGAATCTCAGGTCACAAGAGGCCCTTTTCCCCATTGCCTAAATGGGAATTCAGAAAGACTCCAGACAAGAGATTGGTTCAACCACAATCATGTGCCCAGCCTGCATGCCTCCCCACTCCTGTTAGGAAAGCAGCTATGCCCTCATGTCTGCTACCCGACATGACCCCAAAAGCAAAGCCAAACAGGAAGGCACACTGTGCTCACTGCTGGGAAGGTGTACAATCCTCCCTCTGCCCACCTTCACCTGTGAGGTTTTGTGCCCCTCAGCCCTCTTTGAGCTCATCTTTCTGTCTCCTGGACTGAGGATGCTTCCAGTGGCCCAGATATCCTGGTTGACTCCACCTTGACAATTAGAGAGAGGTCAAAGGCCACACACACACACACACACACACACACACACACACACGTATGCATGCCATGTCACTCATTCTTATGTGTATGGCTAAGACCATATTCAAAGCCAGGACAGAGTCCAAGGTGCCAACGGCCGGCTGTACTCCAGTACTCTGGTACAGGACTCTTCACCTCTGGCCTTGGCCAGGGGAGCAGTTCTCTCCCTCTCCCTCTCCCTCCCTCCCTCCTCCTGCATATGTCTCGCCTCATTGGGGGTAAACTGCAGACTTGTATGACATCATAACATGAAGGGTTATGGGCATAAATAAGCCCATGAAGTTGTCATGGGCCGCAGAGGTTCAGGGGACAGTGTTGCGGCACAGCGTCATCATGAAAGAGTCCTGAGCGTTCTACCGAAGGGCAAAGGGCGGGAAGCCAGAGGGAATGGCATCCATTTACAAAATGAATTAGTTTCTGGAAGTAAGGTGCTTCGCAAAGCAACTTTTTTTCTAGATCAGGCAGCTGTGAGGGTGGGGACAGAAAGGGACTCACCAAGGCAGAGAGAGAGAGAGAGAGAGAGAGAGAACTGCTCCCCTGGCCAAGGCCAGAGGTGAAGAGTCCTGTATCAAGACTCAGGTTCTCCTACGCCTGTGCAGACCCCAAAGCTGGCATTATCACCGCCCCCCCCCCCAGAAGGTTTTATTCCTTTCTCAAAACAACTACTTTACAGCTCTTTCTCAGGGTCTTTTAATGGCCTTCGAAATACAAACCTGGCCCTGCAAATACCGCCTGCCCAATTTACTGGAACACGTCACCTCCCCAGAAATTTCTCCTCAAATGGCTTTACTTCTGCCACAAACAGAGTCTTTGGGGCAATGGGCCTTTTAATCAACAATTATAAGAAGTTTGAGAAGGCCCTGTTAAAAGGCTGTCACGGTGGCGAGCCTGCTCAGCTCTTTCCTCGACTCCCGAGGGACTGCCTCTGTGACGGCAGAAAGCAGGCACAGGCAGAAGGTGGGTAGGTGGGGAACGGCATCATCCATCACCCCTCGACAGGTCCAGGGTGCCCAGGGGTCCTCTGAGCACACATCTGCAGTGGGTATAGTGCCACTGTGATTTATCACAGGCAGGCTGGCACCTCCTGAAGTTGGGTTATCAGTTTGGTGGTGGCAGCTGCTTCTCTCATTGACCTCCAAAAGTGTTTGCACCTGGGGACCCAGGCCTGGCCTCTCCTGACCTCACCACACAGGTATCAAAGCTATGACCTGCATGCTGTACCCCGTGTGTACAGCTGCTCCCCCTGAAGTCTCCTGAATTCAGAATTTCTGAGAAAAACACACATGAGGGAACTGACTTCCTCCAGTCATCTTTTCTCAGCCCTGCATCTCATCAAGAGACATGTCACCACCACACCACTACCCTGCCATCCCCTAAGACCACAAACTTTCCACTGGCCTATCCTCTATGCAATCTGACTCCAGTCAGCATCTGCTTGGCTTTTTGAGCATTCTATCTTCCATCCCTACATCACTATCCTTCTAAACCCTGCAAGGCTTCTCTGCCTCCTCTCCCTTCCTCACCCAGTAAAACCAGGTCTCACCCCACCTTAAACCAATGCTAGGAAATATATCTCAACATGCATCAAAGGGAGCCTGAAGTAGAAACTTAAAGGGTTCTTTGGAAAGATGGTTGGATGGTGTTTAGCTGGGGTAAATATGTGAAGGAACATTTTCCTGAAGTGGACACAGGTCAAAGACTAAGGCAGACTTGTGAAGGAACGTTTCACCGAAGTACACACAGGTGAAAGGATGCTCTGCTAAAGCAAGCACGTGAAAGGACCCGTGAGAAAAGCAACTGAGACTGAGTCCTGTCAGCCTGTTGGGTGACGTCTTTGTTTTAGTCCTGTACACCTGACTCCCCTGCTGATCTTCATCTCTGCTCAAGGACTTCATTTGTTTGGTTTGAGGATATACTATTCCCAGAGCACTCAGGGTATTCTCAGTAAATGTTGACTGAAGAACCATATGCCCAAGTAGGAAATTGCTGAGCTGTAGAATATAGAGAGAATGTACAGAGAGGCTGTGTCCATTGTGGCAGGGAAGCTGTGGCAGTGGGAAGGTGAGTAGCTGGTCACACTGAGTTCCCAGTCAGGAACGAGAAAGAGGAAAGTACTGGTACTCAGCTGACTTTCTCCTTTAGCCCCAAACCTCACATCAACTAATGGTCTTAGAAAGCTGTCAATCATAGGTCCCCTCCTCCCAGACCCAGCCTATGGCACAGAGATTGGTGTCAGCACCAAGATGAAACACTTACAGAACTGAATCTCCCCTCTGTAATGGATCTAGTTGGATACAATAGAGCGAGGTCAATCATTGTCAGGTCTCTCAATTCATACATCTAAAGGAAGATTGCATTCCACTGGTGTGCCAAGCTGGAAGTGGGTAGCCATTTTCAATGCAATAAGACAGAAGCCCACCTGAATGAGGGGAGATTAAGCAATCAGAGAAAAGGGAGAAAGAAAGAAAAACCATTATTCATGTTGCTGGATCCAGCCTTGCTTGAAGGAAGCCTCTGAATTTGCCTGCTCTTTAAAAGCAAGAATCAGAGAATATAGTGTTTCTCCATAGAAGTTGTCCAAACCAACCAAGGTATCTATGAATGAACTTGCCTCTTTAATCCCTTGACCAATAATTTTAGAGCCTGCAATTTTTAGTGTTCACTGTCAACCTGACAAGATCCAGACTCACCTAGGAAACAAACTTTCAGGCACACGGGTGAGGGATGGTTTAGCCTCTGGGCATACCTATGAGGGATATCTTGATTAGGTTAACTGAAGTAAAAAGCATGCCCACTATGAGTGGTCCTATTCCCTAGGCTGGAATCCTGCACTGTATACAAAGAAAATGAGCTGAGCACTAGAAAGCATACTTGCTGATTCCTGACTATGGATGCAATGTGGCCAGCTGCCCCAAGTTCCTGCTGTTTTGACTTCTCCACCATGGTACAAAAATTGCTTTCATCGGGGTGTTTTAATCACAACAACTGGAAAAAAAAATAAGGCAGAACCTGGAAATAGACCTGGCAGTGCCCAGGAAGGGAGAAGAAAAGAAATCACCATTGTGATCAGTCTCTATACCTCAACCCACGGTGGAAGGAAATACTTCTTCCCGCACTGTCTCCTCTATTCTGGAATCAGGAAGTTCTCCATACAAGAAATATGGTTTCCATTCCCCCAGGCCTAGGGAGAGGTGGGATAGCCTTCTAAACAGGAATGTATTCTCCACAGGCCAACTACTCACTCCTGTGCATGTGAATGGGGGTGCCCCTCTCTGGAGTGCTCCTTCCCAAATTCCATCGTTTCAGTCAACATGTCCCATCATCTTATGCCAAGTCCTCAACCATCAGGGTTCTAGAGAGGTTCTGCTAGTGAGGAGCACTCACTTATGTGAGAGGAGCACTCATGCGAGATCTGAAAAGCAACCCTGATTTTCAAGCAAGTGTTCCGAGTGGGCGGTTAGGGGTTTTGCCAGGAGCTTTCTGGTTTTCACTGAGCACCTCCCACTCAGAGGTCTTAGGCCATTGGCATCAGGAGCTGTAGCCACCTCGGAGGTTCCCGTACTTCTGGGTTTCCTCAACATGGCTTTCTCATCTCTGATCCCTCCTGCCCCACCCCAAGCACTTGGGTAAGCCTCCACCTCCCTTTACTCCAACCTGTTCTTCAAATGCCTCAAGTGCTTCTTAGTTCCATTATTCTAAAGGGGTGAGCAGGATCACAGGGCCAGGACTTCTCCCAAGCTGCCTAGATGAAAAGCTGACTCCATCCTAGAACTCTAGAGAAAAGCCCTGTGACTGTTAGGGACTTGCCCCTTTGCTATGACAAAATATCCGACAAAAGCAACTTGGGAAAGGAAGGATTTATTCTGTCTCACGGCTTAAGGGTATTAAGTCCATCATGGTAGAAAAGTCATGGCAACCGAAGCTTAAGACCATTGGTCACATCCACCATGGGTCTGCATTTAGGAAGTAGAGGGAGACTGATGCTAATTCCAGCTCTCTCCTTTTCATGCAGTCCAGAATCTCAACCTATACAACAGTGTTGCTGAGTTTACAATAGTTCTTCTGGCCTCAGTTAAACAAACTTATAAAATCCCTCAGAGACCTGCATGAATATTTGTCTCCAGGTGATTCTACATTCAGTCTGGTTGATAATAGACATCATCATAAGCATACCTAACCCTGTCAACTTGACATCTAAACATATCAACTTTAAGCCACAACCTTCCATCCACCGTTCCTGTAGGCTTAGGGCCCTCTCAGAATACAAAAATGCCTTCCATCCAACTTCAAAGTCTTCCCAGTCCTTAACAGTTCCAAGAGTGTTCTAAAGTATGTTAAGTCTACTTTGAGTCTCAAGTAATCTCTTAACCATGAGCCACCGAACAACTAATAATCATAAGTTGCATGCTTGCAACAACCAGTGGTGCAGGGTGGGCGTTACCATTCCTAAAAGGAAGGCTAAAGATATAACAAGGAGTAACCAAAGCAAGACCAAAACCCACCAAGTCCTACAGCTCCATAGTTAGCATGTAAAGCTTATGGTAAAACTGGATGAGCTCTAAAGAGCCATCTACAGCACTCGTCCCCTCTCTCGGACAAACTCTACTCTGTACCTTCAACTTTCCTTAGCAGAAATCCTATGGTTTTGACACCTTCAACAACCTAAGGTTTCTGTTGCATCTTGGGATTGATCTCTCAGCTTCATTCAGCACCTCCTCTCGTATCCTCTTTGCTGGGACTCTGCCACATTCTAGCTTCAGTGGCTCTCTGGAACTGTGGTCCAAGACTCCATGATAACCTCAATGTTTTATCTTTTTAAAAAAGATTTACTGTAAGTTTTACAGCGTATCTGTGTGTCTGTATGAATATGTGCTGTGTGTACGTAAGTGTCCATATAGGTTAGAAAATGGCATCAGATCCAAACGATCAAGAGTTGCAGATGGCTGGGAGCCCTGGGTTATGAGTGCAGGGAACTAAACTTGGTCCTCTGGAAGGGCGAGAAATGTTCTCCACCACTGAGGCAGCTCTCCAACTCCTCACCCCTTCATTGTTAATGCTTATAAAACAAGGTTAGTACCAAGTGGGCAATATTGCCAAGTTGGGCTGTCAGCTTGGGACGGAACATGGTTGGTCCCCTTGAACCACAGTCTCACGGGCCTTTGTGTGCTAGGAGATGGTTCCTAAGCATGGAACCCCTCCAACAACATCTCCATTTAGGGTCTTTCCTTTCTAATCAATTTACATTTTTATAAGACCAAGCCTTAGATGAGTGGGATCTTACCCTCAGGGTACCTCGTTGTCCCTGTTCAGAGTGACGGGTGCAAATTTTAATTCCATTGCTCTTTCACAATCATAAATAATGTATCATCTTTGTTCTCCTCATCCAGAACTTTCAACTTGATCACACATCCCTTCTCACCATGGGCAGAATCTAGCAAGACTCTTTGTCAGGGTGCGACACCAGTATTCCCATTCTCTTATTGACAGAATCTTTGTTCCTCAGTGACACTTCACAAATAGGGCCTCCATTGTCCATATTTTTTCAGTATTTCTGACTTCTAAGCTCTCACTAAAATGTCTGGTTAAGTTCTATGTACGGCGTTTAAGGTTTTTCTAGCCCAAAGTTCCAAAGTCTTCCACATCCCTCCCTAAAACCAATTTTAAAAGGCCAAGAACCACATGGTCAGCTCTACCACAGTAACAACCTCACTCCTTAATACCAATTCTCTGTATTAGTTACTTGTGTTACAACAAAATACCTAAGGAAAAAAGGGTTTATTTGATCTTACAGTTCTAAGGGACACAGTCCAGCATGGCAGGGAAAGCATCAATAGCAAGAACAGGAAGTAGCTGATCACTCTGTATGTGCTGGCTACTTCATGTCAGCTCGACACAAGCTAGAGCCATTGGAGAGGAGGGAACTGCAATTGAGAAAATGTCTCCATAAGATTCAGCCATAGGATATTTTCTTAATTAGTGATTGATGGGAGAGGACCCAGCCCATTGTGGATGGTGCCATCCCTGGGCTGGTGGTCCTGGGTTCTATAAGAAAGCAGGCTGAGTAAGCCATGTGAATCAACCAGTAAGCAGCACCCTTCCATGGCCTCTCCATGGTGCCTGCCTCCATGTTCCCGCCCTGTTTGAGTTCCTGACCTGACTTCCTTCAATGATGAACTACAATGTGGAAGCTTAAGCCAAATAAACCCTTTCCTCCCCAGGTGGCTTTTTGGTCATTGCGTTTCATCACAGCAGTAGAAACCTTAACTAAGAGAGCATCCATGACCAGGAAGCAGAGAACAATGAATGCTTGTGCCCAGCCACTTTTAGCACAATTCAGGACCCCAGCCCTCAGAATGCTGGGTCTTCTCGTTACAATGACCTAATCTAGAAAATGTGTCACAGATTGTCCCAGAGAGTTATCTCCCGGTGATTCTAGATTCTAGATTCTAGATTCCAAGTGGATAGTCAACATAAACCATCATACATGGTCCTCAGGAGCTACTAAAATCGCAACACTGATGGAGTATATGCCCTCGATAGCAATCAAAGCAGCATGGCCGAAAACTGTATGGTCATTGGAAACAGGGCAAACTATTATAGGATGGCATCAGATGAAGGTAAGTGAACTTGAATGCATAGGTATACTATGGCTAAGAAGAGAGAGACAGAGACAGAGAGACAGAGAAGAGACACACACAGAGAGTAACACACAGAGAGAGCCCGTGACATGGATAATACCATATGTTGTTCAGCAGAAGGTTCCTGCCTCCCATCTCCCCTTATTACCCCAAATGTCCTTCACCTGTCTCGATTTAGCGTTTACCTCATAAGGGAGGACTGTGCCATGCTCCAGCCAAAGAAAGAAAGAGAAGAGAGGGGGCAGGGGGTTGTACATATGGAAAGATGTGTGCAAAGTGGGAGCCTTTCTATCAGAAAGGTGTGGTTGTGGCAATTTTTTTTTTAAAGATTTTTCTGTCATTGTGCCTTGTATTTTAGAAGAAAAAAAGAGAAAGAAAATAAACAAATTGAAAAGGCTTCTCTCTCTTGGGTTTCTCAGGCTCAGGAGAATGGTGAACTGACCTACACTGTACTGTGAAAGAAGTCCTTTCCCAGCCTCCTCTCTCACGGAGAGCTGCCCAGCTCTGTGGTAACCCAGTGGAAACTGGGTCCTGCCTTGTTGCTGGTATTTGAGTGCCACCACAGCTGACCTCCTCCCCAGACCTCGCTTCTTCCTAATGCCTTTTCTCTTAGAAGTCACTGCCTTGATTCATCTCTATGTGGGTGACTGCACAAGCTAAGTCACAGTCAAGCTAGGGCCCAGGCCCTGACACCATACTTGGAAGGTCCTTTCTGATTGGCTAAAGGGCCTGCCTGGCTACAAAGGACATGCCGACTGGTGGAATTTGCTGGCATCACCCCCAGACCACACAGCTAACTTTTCTTTTATCTTCTGTTCTGAAAACCTGTCAAACTCATCATCTCTGGCCCACAAAACAAATTTATTTTTTGAGTCACGTAGAAAAAAAATTTGAAGTTGAAACGGTGCAAGGGGAGGAGGCTTTTTATATTGGTGTCAGGCGTCTGTGAAACCTAATGGAGCTGTTCTTTGACAACATTATCTGTGTTTGGCTAATTTGGTAGAGTAGACAGCATCCTCTATTGAACAGGAAGAATAGAACACACAGTCCTAGGAAAACAGAGAGTTGGCCCATTGTGGGTAATTTGTTTCCACTATTCATACTGCAGATAGGCATACAATTATAGAGGCGCTCATAGGTAAATTTCTATTCATTCTTTTATCACCTGGCAAATGAAATAGTCATTTCTAAAATAGCTTGAGGCAGAGATGTGTGTCAGTAAACAAAAGGGCAGGCTTCCTTATCACGGTGTATTTTGCCCTGATGATTTGTGCTTCCACCCCTCGAAAGCTGTGCAACCAATTTGGAGAATCGACCCCCCACTTGGGGACATTTGTCTCCCGAATGCAGCCCAGATGGGGACAGTGACAAGAAACAGCAGGAGGAAACTCTTCCTGAACTCAACCTTCAGTGCTGGGGACAGATGGAGGACAGGAAGTGCTCTTACCCGAGGGACCCTTAGGTGCTGCAGAGTGAAGGTGTGGGAGTTTGAGTCCTGGCCAAGGAGTCAAGCAGGACATGAAACCACCCACTGAGCACCGACGGGATGGCAAATACTCCAGGTAAGCTTGCAGGCGGGTCTCACCAGAACAAGCCCTGTCTTTGCTGCCCACCAGGTTGGGGAAGTTGCTCAGGTCTCCTGGAAACGTCTCGGGTATGGCCCCCTCAATCACACCTATATCATACATGTGAGAGCTAAGTGTCATAAATATTCATGGACATCATAAATATTCATGAGCATCCCATCAACCTGGAAGCTTCTCCTTACTAGAGTGGAAGTGTATTTCCCTGGTCCTGTCTCCCAACAGCAAGCCTAGACTACTATTTTGTTCTTATAGCTAACATGCTCTGGGATGTGGGGGCTGGGCAGCTGCTTTCATAATCTAAGCCAGAGGCCTGGTAAGATGGCTCAGAAGGTGATGGTACTTACTGCACAAACTTAACCACCTAAGTTCAATTCCCAGAACCCATGTGAAGGTGGAAGTGGAGAGCAGATGCTACAGAATTGTCTTCTGACTTCCACACAAGAGTCATAGTGCATGTGCACACGTGAGAGTGCATACATGTACACACACACACAACATAGGGTCGGAAAGATGGCTCAGCAGTTAAGAGTGCTTGCTGCTCTTGCAAAGGGCCTGAGTTCAGTGTCCAGCACCCTTAGGTGACTCACAATCACCTATGACTCTAGCTCCAGGGGATCCGACCTCCTCTTCTGGATCCTACATCCATGTGCACATACCCACATAGAGACACATACAAATAATAAGTAAAAGGTAACTTTTTAAAAGTCCTTGTGGTTTGCTTGACCCAGGGAGCACTATTAGGAGGTGTGGACCTGTTGGAATAGATGTGGCCCTGTTGGAGGAAGTGTGTCACTGGGGTGTGCTTTGAGACCCTCCTCCTAGCTGCCTAGAAGCCAATCTCTCCTGGTTGCCTTCAGATCAAGATGTAGAACTCTGAGCTCCTTCCCCAGCACCATGTCTGCCTGGATGCTGCCATGCTTCCAGCCATGATGACAATGGACTGAACTTCTGAAACTGTAAGTCAGCCCCAATTAAATGATGTACCTTTTAAGAGTTGCCTTGGTCATGATGCCTCTTCACAGCAATAGAAACCCAAACTAAGACAGTTCTTAAAAATATAAGCATGACCCCAAGAGTTCCACCAACCCAGCTTACTGAGCTATGCACATGAGACTGGCATCAGCCTGTCTTCTGTAAACAGCACTCCACTCAGAGGGTTTTTTTTAGACCACTCTTTTGTGGCAAGCCTATATGCGGTCAGGAGGCTCCTTACTACTGGACAGTGGGGTGATAAAGGCTGAACCTTACAGGAGGATGCTCAACATCTAAGGAGTCTTGGCGAGCCCCCCTCCCCCTTGAAACTTGGTTCTGGTTCTCACCTCTAGCTGTGTTTTGCCCCTAGAGGTCAATAATGATGGTCTGTAAGCAGTCAAGAGTGAGTCTTTGAGGTTACCTGTGAAACCCAGAGACCTTTGGTAAACAAGTTGAGAGAATGGAGTCTAGGGGCTGACTCCTGAAGTTTCAGTTCACTGCAGGTCAGCCTCAATGTAACACCCAATGACAACTGAGGGAAACCCAAGTCACAAACTGAGGTGGGAACTGCTCGCACCTGAGACAATGTCTCCCAGATCAGATTATGATTTCTTCTTATGTTCAGGGTATCACTTTTAGAAGGGCCCTCTCCATCTTTACCCTGAAGCCCTCTGATCCTCAGGCTTCCTGCCTTCAGTTCTTAGCACTTAAAACCCACCTTCCCTGCCCAGTCAAATATTAACTGTCAACTTGATATCTCAGAAGTGAGCATCCACATAGCCTGTGGGGGTTTTTCTAGATTAAGATTAGCCTCAGCGACTGTCCGGGGGTACTATCTTGATTGAGTTCTTCGATGCTGGATGTTGAGAAGACCCATCTTAACTTTTGGTGGAACCACTCCCTGAGCAGGGCATCCTGGGCTGTATAAATGGGAGGAGCAAGCTGAGTACTAACTATCATGTATGCATTAACCCCTGCTCTCTGCTTCAAGATCTTTTGCTTCGACTTCCCCACAATGATGGACTGTAACCTGGAACTCTGAGCCAAAGAGGTGCTTTCTCCCTTAAGTTGTTCTTGTCAGATTATTTATTCATAGCAACTAGGACATCAGATTTTTCTCATCTTTGTCTCCACCCACCAGACACTACAAATTCCTTGACCTACAGGGCTTCCCCACCACATAGTAGCAAACCAATCCTTACTAGGTTATACACTGACCTCTCGGTGTGTGTGTGTGTGTGTGTGCATACATGTGTAAGGCCAGAGGTCAGTGTTGGAGGTCTTCTTCTATCTCTCTCTGCCTTATATTTTGAGACAGGGTCTCTCGTGGTACAGAAAGCTCTTTGCATTGGGATCACAGGCAAGCACCGTGGTGCCTGACTTTTTACACAAGCGCTAAGTATCTGAACTCATATCCTTGTGCTTGTATGATAGGCACTTTACTAACTGAACTATCCCCCTACTCCATGAACATCTGATTTTTACAGTGTAAATATGAGGTCTTTACTGAAGTTCAACTTCTTAATATAGTCAAATATTTATCTCTCCCACCACCTCAGGAATTCAACTTCTATAAATGTTGTAACTGCAACCCAACCCATCTCCAACAGAATGGGATCTGTGGCTTCTCCAAAGAGCCAGGGTAGAAACTCCAGGCTAGGATGCAAGAAGAATGGACAGAGGCAGGGCACAGCCTGAGGCAGGGCAGGCTCAGACAGAACATATCTCTCAATCAGGAGTGCATCTGGCAAAGCTCAGAGTGAGGTCCTGATGGTCCAAGTCAATTAACTGCTACCAGACATGGCTCTCATCACCCTGTCCTAAAACCCATCCAGGCTTGAGGAGCAGTGTGGGGTGGGAACCAACAAGAACATCTGCAGCTGGGAGCCCAGATGTTAAGGGACTTCTGCATGAACTCCGCAGTATTAAAAATAAAATCAAAGAATTAAAGAGAAAAGTTAAGCATCCTGTCTTGTCTTATATCCTCCAGGATGACTTTGAAAGCCTAGTAGTGAAACTGAGCCAGCCGTCTGGATCTTTTTTTCTCTCTCCCTGATGCTTCCCCTCAAAGTCACTGACAAAAGACATACAGTAAAAACTCGATAAGCTCTCACTTGGCTACCTGCTCCGTGCTGGAAGAGAAGTTGGGGGGACTCGGGAATGATGTGACAACCCAAATACCACAAGGAGCAAGCAGAGCTTGGTCAGACATAGAGACAGAGCTAGAAGGGATGGATACCGGGAACACAGGATGGTCTGGTCCCCGGCAAGCACAGTCACCAGTAGCTTGCTTGTCACTTGAAGGGCAGTTGTTATGAATGACCTTATGAGCCTGAGCCTCCTCAGACGCCACCTAAGACGACCTCAAACTGTAGCAGAGCTGCTGCACTGATGTGGGGTGGGTGGGAAACGGGGTGCAAATGTATTTTGCCACCCCCAAGTATTGTGTGTGTGTCATGTTCCTCCTGGCCCTGCATAACACCCTTGATAGAACTGACCTCAATATGTGTCCTAGATTCATTCTGTTGTTATGATTTAACACACACACACACACACACACACACACTGTGACCAAGAGCAACTTAGGGGAGAAAAGGTTTATTTAGGTTACACTTCCAGGCTACAGTCCATCATTGAGGGAAATCAGGGCAGGAACTTGAAGCGTTGCTTCCTGGCTCACTCACAGACACTTGCTTAACTATCTCCTTATCAGTCTAGGAAAGGTGTCACCCACACTGGGCTGGGCCCACAATGCCAATTAATAATCAAGACAGTCCCCCACAAACCTGCCTATAGGAAATGTGATCTTGGAAAGCCTTCAGTCGAGACTCTCTTCTCAGATGACTCTAGTATATGTCAAAGTGACTGTCAAAACTAACTAGTGCAACACCGAAGACCTAGAGTTTTAGGAACTCAAGGAAATAGTGTCCACCCAACACCAAGGTAGTACCAAAAAACAGAGAAAAAGAACACTGTTTGGAAACAAATCCCTGATGACCCTATTTTTTTCAGATAAAACCAATCACCAAAGGGAGTCTAGAAGAACCCTACCTGTGGAGTGACACAGAGTTCACAGCCACCCCAACATTACTATGAGACATTGTTTTGTGAGAATTGCACCTTGTTGACCAAATCTCGGAGCCATGATTGGCTCCCAAACAGTCCTTAGATTATAAGCAACTACAGCTTGCCAGGTTCAGTGCTGGGGTCTGGGAATACCAAGTGCCCAGAGACAAAACCAGACAGACCTGATGTCACTGGACTGAGATGTTGACACAGGGTGTCATGAATCATACAACAAACGAACAGCACACATACAGGTGGAACGGGTGTATCAAGGCCCGTGGATTGAAGCTACTCTCCCTCCACAGGCCCCACCCATTGTTGAAGATACAGATGGCTTGGGAACTACACTCAGGACCCCTCTGCATATACCATCCTGGAGAGGTTTCTGGCCATGGAGGCTCTGAGGCCTGAGCTGCCATTGCTGGGTGGTCCGCCTCAAAACGCTGATCCATAGCCCCCAGGCCATCACAAGTCCTCCAGTTCTTAGGACCTGGCTTTCTAAGGGCTCTGTCCCCAGCCCTACTGATACCCTCTCCCCCACACATACCCATAAATCTGAAAGACATAATGTTTGCCCTTTCCAGAACTCCATGCCAGGTGAGCCAGCCCCGAGATTCCCACATCATCATTCTGCTCCTCAAACATGCTATGACGCTTCCTATCCCATGCCTAGGAACCTGTGCCTGGATTTCTTTATGCACCCATGCAAATCCTCTACTTTAAAAAATGTCATTGAATTCTGTTAAAGACGCTGGCTACATTATTTCATTTCCACAGTAGGCCTCTGCACAGTCTGCTTCCTCTCCACTTCTGATTTCCCCACCCAGCCCTGGGGCCTCCCTACACCAGGGAGCTAGCTCCATATGCTCTCAGCCCTACAGCCAACCAGGCACTTTGAACAGAGATGCTTGAAGAATCCTCAGCCTTCAGGCCGCATTGACTTTTTCAGCTTTCCTCTGTCTACACAGCATCTAGATCATTCTCAGGGCTCCCCCACAGACCCCCATCTACCCTCTCACCTCAGGTTCCATCTAAGACAGAGCTTTAAATGCCTTGTGTGGAGCAATGAATTCCATATTTATGGACCAGACCCAGCAGCAAAGTTTTATCCTACACTCTATTCTGGACCACAGACTCCAGTGTCTCCCCTTGAAGCTCTAAAGGAACCTCTGAAACCACCCTCTTGTTAAACTCGCTTACCTCCCTCCTGCTGAGAAATCCATCCCCCTCCCTGACTTCTCCACCTCAGCAAAGGGCTCCACCATTCCAGATGTCCATGCGCTCAGGATAAAAATCCAGCTGGAATTCATATGTTCCTTGGACTTACAGCTCACAGCACACACAATCAGCACCTGTGGACAGCTCTACCAGCAGAGGAAATCTAGACTTCCGTCCCCTCTTTTCCCCTCCATGGCATAGTTCTGGTTGACTTACTAAGCCCTTGCCAGGAATGCTGCTGGCTCTCATCTCCCGGCTCTCTACTTATCTCTCCGAGGTCCACAGTGATCATGGAAACTGAGTAGGGTTCCCAGTCTATCATCACTGCTGCCAGGGCCCTGCTGATAGATACCGTCTTAACACATCTCCTATCGTGCCCCTTCCTATGGCTCTTGCTTCTGGTCCTAATGGGAGCCCTGGCATAAGCGTACCCCTCTGCCTACCTAGAGCATTTTGCTTTTGTATTTGCAGGTGTGACGGACTCCTTGTCATTCAGATCGCTTCCCAAATGTCCCCTCATCACGGGAGTTCTTCCCAGACTGCTTTTCCCATCACCCTAGTTGCAATTCCATTTCAAAGAGACAATCTGCATCCTTGGAAACTCAAGACAGTGCTCAAATCACACAGCTTTGCGTCAGCAGATTCCTCCCCACCCCCCACCCCCGCCCCGCTTCTACAAGGAGACCATCTTTTTTTCAGTATGCCTGCTCTCTTTAGCAACTATGTCACTCTCCCAGACACTGATGTTTCCTAAACCCTAGACATGTAGCCAGCCCAGGTCTTGTTCTGAACAAGGAGTAAGGGTCAAAGAAATAGCTCAGAGGGCAAAATGCTTATTATAAACACAGGATCTTAATCCAACTCACATTAAAATAAAAATAATAAATGAATAAGTTGGGTGATGGTGGCACATACCTTTAATCCAAGTGCTCAGGAGGCAGAGGCAGGAGGATCTCTGTGAGTTTGAGGACAGTCAGGGCTACACAGAGAAACCTGGTCAGGAAAACAAAACAAAACAAAAAACAAACAAAAAAGTCAATTGTAGGATACAATTGTATACAATGTGTTTGTATAGCAGGTCATTATGACCCGCACCTTTAATCCTAGCACTCAAGAGGCAGGCGCAGGTGATTCTCTGTGAGTACAAGGCCAGCCTGGTCTACATAGCAAGTTTCAAGCCATCTAGGGCTACAGAGTAAGACTCTGCCTCACAAACACTAGAAATGTCAGTTTATATTGGGCCTTCCAGGCCACAGCATTAACTTTCTAATGCTTTGTTTCTCGGGAATGGTAAGCTCTGGACACAGCAAGGCTTTTCCATCTCCAGTTTAAGTCAGCAGCCTCCTGCCCATGAGTGGGCAGTCTGCTCCCCATGCTATCCCACAGAAGTGGATCATAATCCACCAGTGCAAGTCATAATGTAAAATTTTTATTTTTAGAAGCATGTTTTACTTAGCCCAATGTACCTAAGGCAACATTCCAGTCAATATAAAACATCACACCTGAACGTTTTTTACTTGTTTTGCCTTCTTTCTCTGTGCTGTACTTGAGTTGCAGTGTGTTTTGTATTTGAAGATTATTTTAATATGAATGGGGCCACCTTTCAAAGGCTCAGTAGCCATACATGGCTGGAGGCTGTTATGTGGACTGTAGGGGCCATGAATGAGAAAGCGCTGTGTGTGACAGATCTGAGAAGAACACAGTGTCAAAGCTGGGATGCGTATGGTGTTCATGTTTAACCTGTCTGTGAAATGTCTGAAGATTAAGAACACAGAGCTGTGTTGTTCTCTCTCTCTCTCTCTCTCTCTCTCTCTCTCTCTCTCTCTCTCACACACACACACCTTTTCTCTACAACACAAACTCCTTTGTGGTACCTTGAACTTGCTGCCTGTGCAGGCGATACAAGCCGTCTTCCCCACAACAGGAGACAGAAGCAGTGTGATCACCAGGCTCCAAACTTTCCTAGTGTCAGGTCCACATGGAGACTGTCACAGTCTATTAACTGGCTTTAATACAGATGTGTTTCTAACAGAATTGATGAATCCTATACACCAGTTACATGAGGTGAAAGCAATTCCTTCTTCTCAAAGAGACAAGACACGTATTTGGAAACGCAACCGGGAGCTCCGATCACACACTTCATATTAACAAATCCCATCCTTCAGCAAGCTTATTGTCCTGGGGCAAACACCTGACAGCAGGGGCTGCAAAACCATTGTGCATCACCCAGCAAGGACAGTGACAGCCTGCTGAAGTGAGAACCCACAGCCTGGCACTAATATCCCTCATACTTCCTTCCTAGAGAGACACCCCACCCCCTCCACCTAGAAGAGTGAGCTTCAAACAGCATGGTTAATACAGGAATGTTTCCTGAGGGCCAGCTGGGTTAAGGCACGGTGGGGAGGATGAAGGGGAAAAAAGGCAAAATGTGTGGTCTCTCTTTAGAAATCAGCCATGCTTGTTTAGGAGAGAAAAACTGTCCCTGTTTTTGATGTAAAGAGCATGGTCCTCTTTTGGAAGTCAAGTCAGGCAGACAGGCCTGGAGGTGGGGGCTAGTATGCTAATGAGAAACCTTTGCTCCCGACAAGTGCCCTTCACACACCCTGGAGGAAGAGATTCATCAGAACGAAGAGGATGATAGATAAAAACCATAAAATAAGTCAGCCAAAACAAACCCTTTCTCCTTAAGTTGCTTCACGCCCTGTATTTGTTCAATGCAATGAGAAAAGGAACCACTACAACAAGCCAAGTAAAGAAGAGACTTCCAGACCAGATGTTAAAACATCTGTCACACAGCTCAGAGGAGGGCGCGGAGGAAGTGAGGTATGGATAGCCACAGAGGTTTCCTTAGAATCCCTAAGAACAAATGGAATCTGTTTTCTCAGAGATGTGGGCATTCCCACCAAAGCGAGAAGAAAGGCCAAAATCTGGCAGAAGCACAGACCTGAGAACCCAGCCTTCCGCACAGAGACAGTCATGAGGCCGGCGGGCTCCCAGCGGAGACGGAGGTCACAGCAGAGTGCTGCAGCAGGCTCCCCAGGAGCCTCGGGAAAGCCTGTGTCTTACAGGCTGGAGCCAGGTAGACGGGTCTATACTGCCGGGTATCTGCTTAGGATGTGAATCCTCTGCTGATTCAGACCCTTCCAAGGCTCACCCTTTCAGTCTGAGTCTGTTCATCACAACTCTCCCCACTCCCCCTCCAGAGATAAAACACCCAGGAAAAGTCATTCGCGGCAAGGATGCTGACCTGGTACTGTGCCGAAACCTGAAGGATGGTCCATCGATTGGCTCCTGGGCCCTGCACCTGTCAGATAACCTGCCAAGCAAGGCCAGTGCCACCATTTCCCACTGGGCTTCCGAGTGAGCAAGTGCTAGAAGTTTGGCCGTCAAGTGGCAGATAAAATATTCTAGCTCTCTAAGTCCCTCGAGTGTCATTCCGTGTGGAAAATGACATTATAGGTTGTATTGGGTCATTGGGTAATTAGGTAAAATGAATGGCTAAGTAGCTTCTAAAAGCCACGTTACCGCATGCTCCTCAGACTGAGGCACTGACCTGTCCTCATTCGTTTGAGCCCTGGGGACTGAGAGAAAAGGCCAACAGCACTCACAATGTTCTCCTACCAGGTGACCCCAGGAAGGTCCCCATCATTGGTACTTAGCTGGAGCTCTGAACTAAACTGGGAGGCGGTGGAGAAGGAGGAGGAGCATAAAGATTGTTCCAGGCTGCCCATAGCTTCCTGCTGTCCACAGATACCCCAGCCCAAGCCTAGCACCTCGCCTGTTCTGTCCAGTGGCATCCTTATTCAACATGAGAGAGCAGCAGAACATACCTTGTAGAAGCGTGTCTTCATGCTCTGTTGCTGCTCATGAGAATGCTGGACTAACTTGTTCGCCTGTTTGTCAGAAGCAGATATGAGTGCTCTGGACACACAGAAAGGAAGGGGCAGAGTCAGGATATATGAACTCTGCCTGGTGTAATTCCATGACTCTTGTGACTGGTGGACGGGACCCAAGAGAGGAATGGACCTGGGTTAGGTTCTTCAAATGGATGGTTAGCACAGCCCACTGCTTACAAGGTTGCGGGGGAAAGGAGGGGGATCCAGAGAATAGAAAATACAAGACGCTTTCCCAGAGTTGGAGGTAACCAAGGGAGGAGATGGTATCACAAAACATGGAGTATAAGTGGTAAGTGCGGGTTGGGAGTGGGGGTGGTAAAAGTATGAAGAGCATCTCCTCCACAGTTGCCCTGCTTTGAAGACATCACTTGAAAGCAAAAGGGGAAGAAAAGAAGGAAGAAAGAATCTTTTAATCCTTCTGGCCTCCTGTGAGCAGTATCTAACAGGAAGTAGCTGAGAAATGGATGATGGGAAATGTAGTTTGGGTACTCTGGCCCAGCCTCATGGAGTGTAGACAGGTAACAGAAGCTGAGGGAAACCAAGAGTACCAGCACCCAAGTACCACAGTCAAGTCTTCTCAATGACCTCTGTCCCTCCTGTGGTGACTGTCCTTATTTTAGAGACAGAGAAAAGGAAAACTGAGAGCTTATATAACATGCCCAAGGTCATCTGGGAGAATCCAATTTAAACGCACATCTGCCTGGCTCCTACATTCAGAAAATTGGATATGCACATGAAAGTCTTGCCTGGGAAAAGTTGGACCCAAGACTCTCATGTCACATGCCCCGCAGGTGAATTGTCTTTCATATGATGTTGCCCCTTCAAAGGATGTATGCACGGGTGACCTGTATGTCCCACCTACACTCAGTGGGTTTCAGCCCTCCAGATGGACTATAGAGCAAGCTATAGAATCCATAGCCCCTCTCTGCAGACACTGTCAGGACCTAGCACGCACAGCAAGGCTAGCCAAGGCCATCTGCATGGAGGCGGCCTCCACAGAACTCAGCCACAGGCCAGGATCAGAAGGCCTATGGTTTGATGCTTCAGGTCCCGCCCCACTTCACCCATATCCCAAAACTGTTCCCTCCCTAAGCCCTGTCTCCTTGCTGGATGCGATCGCTAGTGAAAGGAGCCTGCTGTGTCACTAGGGAACTTAACAAGGCTAATTCCACTGAAACCTCCATTAACTTTACTACTTTTCTGTAAGTGCTTCATTGTAAATAACGATTCTGCACCACGGAAACACTGCTGGGAACTCCCAGCGGAGAGAAAATTAAAGCTGGCTTCCGCTGCCTGTTTGTACAATGCGCTGTGGCGGCTGCGTAAGCTTCCAAACCACGGAAAGCTGCAGACATCTCCCACTGATTCCAGGGGTGGCTCCTGTCTAATCTACCTTAATGAACATATCTGTGTGGCACTATACTCTCTGTAACAACACCCCAAAGCTCACTCCCTCAGACTCCTCTAGGGAGAAAGCATTGCCACAATTGTGTGCACAAAGACAACTTGCTCATCTCAGGCAGGCACGTGACTTAGTGCCCCCACAACCACAACCAGCAGCAGGAGCAGCCCTTCTCGCTGATAAATTTCAAGGAGAGATAGGGCTGAGGACAAAAAAATGTGTGTGTGTGTGTATACATGTACATATACATATATATATATATATATACTTGTGTACACACTCATATGGAAGCCAAAGGTCATGTTGGTTTTACTTTGCTACAGATTTTTTTTTTTTTTGGTTTTTTTGAGGCAGGGTTTCTCTGTGTAGCCCTGGCTGTCCTGGAGCTCACTCTGTAGACCAGGCTGGCCTCGAACTCAGAAATCCACCTGCCTCTGCCTCCCAAGTGCTGGGATTAAAGGCGTGCGCCACCACCGCCCGGCCAGATTTTTATTTTTATTTATACATGTCTGTTAGGGACTGGCTCTAATGCTCTGAGTTAATTGGGAAACTACACTTCCAAATGCTGAAGGTTCTTGTCCCCAGTTGGTTTTTGATCGATCAATAAAGAGCCAATAGCCAATGGCTGAGCAGAGAGAGAGGGGCAGAACCTTCAGATTGGCCACTGGCAACTTCCCAGGTCGCAGGGGAAGGTTTAGGAGTCTCAGGAGTACCAGAGTGGAACATTTGCGAGCTGGGGAAGGTTTAGGAGTGCCCAGCCTTCAGACTAGTTACAGAATTTCATAAATTAACTGATGCGTGTGTGTGTGTGTGTGTGTGTGTGTGTGCGCACGCGCGCGCGTGCATTTCATTCTTGAATCCAGATTGCTCCTGGGCAGGTACACTCATGCAACCAGGCAGGATCAAAGTGGTGTGGCTTAGCTAAACTCACCACTACACATGTCTATGCATATGTAAGTGTATGCATGTGACTGTGGGTGCCCACAGAAGCTAGATGGAGTTACAGGCAGTTGTGAACTACCTAGCAGCCTAGCATGGCTGCTGGGAATTGAACTTAGAGCCTCTGGAAGAACACCAAGAGATATGAATGGGTGAGCCATCTCTCCATCCCTCCATCTTATTATTTGAAACACAATTTCTCACTGGCTGGAAATTATTCTGTCCAGCTATGCCGGCTGGCCAGCAAATCCCATAGGCCACTCTGTCTCAGTGCCCCAAACACTGGGATTGTAAGCATCCGCCACCACACCTGGCCTTTTATGTGGATACTAAGGCTCAAACTCAGGTTTACATTTGTGCATTGTCTTGAGAAAGAAGGTAGATATGTCTAGTTGGTATAACAAACGTTCTATTTTATTACGCTGGTGGGTCATCACAGGAAGTTCACACTCTACCTTCCTAACTACAGTCCTAAGCCTGTGTCCCCAAAGCTGCTCAGCTGTGTGACATATCTTAGCTGACGGTCAAGTCTAATCTCTCCTGGTGTCTCCAGTGCCAGCAGAGGATCCCTGGGGAGACTCTAGTGTAGGGCAGATCGAGGTGACATCTCTCCAGCAGTTCTGAAAATGTACAGAGTAGAGCATTGCTCTTGGTCTCTGCTTACATACTGTCCAGTGAGCATCATGGAGTTCTAATTGTGGGTCTGGTTATCTTGAGTGAGTGATGTCACTGGGTTCTGGCTATCATGTGTAGCCTTGGGTGTAGTGAGGTTCCTGACTAAGCTAGTGTGCATGTCTGAAAAGGCATTTTTACTATGTTCATTATATGCAGCAAAATCTTTACTGACTGAGCCATCTCCCCGTCTCTCAGCAGGAACTTAGAACTCAACAGACCTGCCCCGGCCCTTCACTCAAATGCCCACTTCACAGACAGACACAGCCACTGCTCCATTCCTGCCTCTGTGTTTCAGCCCTAACTTCCTGTGTCCCTTTGTCCCTGTGTCATATGTACAGCACACAACTCCCTCCAGCCCTGGGAAGGGTCAGCACAGGGAGCCACTAAAATAAGAACCACTTAAAATAGACGTGGAAGTCAACCATATTTTGAAAATAATCAGACAGTCTGGCCCCCAGCTGCACCAGGACAGGGAAAGCAGGTGGCGTAGAGCCCTTGAGAGAAAAATTCTGACAGATTCTTAGATAACTGGTCCTGATGACACCCGAGAACTGCAGGCCTCAGCTCCCTACTTGGTGGCTAGAAAGTACAGATATGTCTCAGCTGAGCTCAAAGCAATCTTTTGCTTAGCTCTGGCCTCTGCACAGCACTGGACCCAGGCTGCAGAGTGGCACTGAGCCTGAGGGCCTTCTTGAGTCGAAGGCTCTAATTTACGTGTCTCTCTGCCTTCCACGTTTGCTTGCTACGTGCCTTGTTAGAGCCGCAGACAGGTTTAGGTGAACCAAGAAAATCACAACACGTGCACAGATCAAGAGGAAACTCGGCTGCCCACGCACATTGTTCTAGAATCTAGATGACACCTGAACGAGCATTCCAACTTCAGCTTCCCAACTCTGATTATACACCAGAAAAACTGTTTTTCTCAAAATGATAGGGTCTTAAACATGAAGAAAAATTTAGGGTGGGTAATCCAATATAAACTGCCTCCATCCAGGCCTTCTTTGGTAATCAGATGACAGCATGACAGCTCCACTCTACCCTCAGATATATCCTTGTCTTCAATGCCCCCAGCAGCCTGAACAGGCATTATTAGTCCCAGCTCCATTTGTCATGAGGTTGGTGATCAGCTATAGTAAATGGCAGATGGGAGACTCAAACCTGGTTCTTTGTGCTCTGGATCCTTTTTGATCCTTACAACATTACATGACTCCTGTCCCAGAGCCCCTGAGGTTAGCAGTTCAAAGGGGTTAGTCCAGGGTCACTCCCCAGCAGCGCTTTCCAGAGTCCTTTCTTTGGACAGCCCTACAGGCTGGGGGCAGCTGTCACTCTTCATTTTTCTCCGCTGATTTCGGCCTCCCTCCTGACCTCAGTTTCATCACCACGCGCCTTTAAATTTGATCCCCGGAGGAATTTCAAGGCAAATTACACACACACACACAGAGAGAGAGAGAGAGAGAGAGAGAGAGATCAGGGGAAGGTGTTCCTCAGGTGTCAGGAGCTCTTGTTGTCCCTCCAGAGGACCTGAGTTTAGTTCCTAACTACAGTCTGTAATCCTCAGAAGAGGGGGCCCAACACCCTCTTCTGGCCGACGCAGTCACTTCACTCACGTGATATGTATGCAATATGTACATGCTGGTGTGCATGTATGTTCACACATGTGTATGCACACCCAAATAAAAATAAATGTTTCTTTAAAAGAGAGGCTTGCAATAACTGCACCAAGAGGATATCTTTCTTTAAATCATGCCCCAAGTAAAGATTTTACATAACAGTCACACTTGTAAACAGAAGGAGAAAAGAAACCTATTAAAAGACACTGATTAGGCCATGCAGGCACGGTGGCACTACCTGTAATCCTATGTCTTAAAAGGTTGAAGCAGTAGGGTTACTATGAGCTCAAGATCAGCCCAAGGAACATAGTGTATTCAAAACTAACCTGGGCTACAATGTGAGACCCTAACTCATAGCCCCTCCTGCTCCCTGAAGAAAGAAATACTAATTAGATGACCAGCAAATATTAAATTTGGTGAAAATTTAAACTGAAGGACAGGGCATGGAGGCCCACAGAGTTAAAAAAAAAATAGCATTCATAAGTTACTTTCTGTTAGAAGAAGGAAATCTAATTTTTCAATGAAAGATTCAAGCAGTAACAAAATGAACCCACTGATGAAACTTTGTAGTCTTATGAGTTAGGACATAGACATAATGAGACTCCAGATACTACACAGACTAAGACCATGACATCATTATGAAACAGTCTTGCTCAGACAGTTAAACATGAGTCTAAGGAAGCCTTTCCAGGGTCACCAGGAAACCAGAGAACAGGCCTAGCATCACATCACCAAAGACAGATCTCCACAAGCATTCCAGATCTGGTCCCATGAAGCCACTAGCAATATCATGACAGCCACCAACACCCCTTTAGGGCATTGTCAATAGACCACTGCTCACTCGATTGCTGATGTCCACACCAGTCTAGAGTCCAAGTGGCACCTTCCTGCAACCTAGTCACAAGGGGAGCATACCAGGCATTTTCAACTACATGAGGGAAGAAACAGGTTCTGCTTTTTTTTAAGTGGGCATTTTAAGAATAGGAAGATTCAGAAAGACAGAAGAATTCGAATGTGCTGAGGACTGGCTCAGTCGGTAAACTGCTTACTGGGCAAGCATGCTGAGTTCAGATCCCCAGCACCCATATAAAAAGCCAACCGTGGTGGAGCACGCCTGTAATCCTGCACTGAGGAAGCAGAGGCAGGGAGATCCCTCTAAATTGACCACTAGGTAATATTGCCACATCGGTGAGCCTCGAATTCAGGGAGAACTTATCTCAGAAAAAAAAATAGCATAGAGAGCAAATAGAGAAAGACACCAACATATCTACTACCTCTGATCTACACATCCATGTGGGCACATGTGAGCATGAACCCATGCACACACACAAACACATACACATGCCTACATCACATGCACACAGGGAAGAGTTACCGTGTATGTACACACAAGCATACATAACTGAAGGACGCTGTGCTTGTGACCCAGTTCCTTACTCAGAGTTAAGACCCACCTTGCTAAAGACCCCACCCTCCAAATCCAGACTCCATCACCCACTGACTGGAAGGTACCCGATGATAAGCCTCAAGCTTAGGGAAAACAAAGAGACCCTGAGAGTGCCACTGTCACCTCAACCTAGAAGCCCACATCACTTAAGAAAACTTCCGGGATAGAGGCCATGAATGATAGGCTTGACCAAGCTTATCAGCCTGGAGAAGGAGAGCAAGGGTGGGGCATAGCTGAGGCGCCCAAGTTCTCTGAGAACACACTGTCCTATAATGAGCCAAAACTATTACATTAATATCCTAAGGACCTTTGTGGGCTCTGGTCAGATCATCTGCAGACACCGGTCAATGCTGCATAGAAATTGAGGTCTCCAAAGGCTAACTTAACAATTAATCAGAGGCAACGCCAAACCCCTCAAAATGGAAATCACCCCGCAATTACAAGAGGAGATCTACCTTGGGAGACCTCTTGATATTGAAGTTGTTCCCCTTGGACTCATCTAGTGACCCTGGTGTGAACTCTGTTTATAAGGGTCCAAAGGGGCAGGGAGTGTTCATACATCAAAGACATAATTCCTAGGGTTTTGTCATATCAACTTTCCTCTTTCATCCCGAGCCTCGTCTTGAAGGGAAGTCATTGCCGTCAATCAGAAGTCCAGCAGGCTTGCGCTCACTAGTCTTCAATCTTCCCTTCCCACTGAACCCCTCTAGTCTCCAAAAAGACACTTGGAATCTGGCACTCCTGACTTTCACAGCCCGTCCTCCTGCACCTGCAGGCTCCTAGAACTCCTGCACGGTCTCCTCACCATTAGCACCCCACTTCCTGCTCTCTCTGCACGTCTTGCCATGTTTGTGATTATCCTTCTCAAGAATTTTCAGTGACTACCTGGTGCCCATCAGATGGAGGAGGAGCTTCCTGGCTTCCAGTCCCTGTGTGACCCAGCCTGGCACTTCTCCATGGCACCTGCTCTCGAGAATGTCCTCAGCTGCATACCTGGAAGACATAGTACATTACAATAGTAGTGCACAATTGTAATCCTGGCATTTGGGAGATAGAGGCAGGAGGATCACGAGTTCAAGGCCAGCCTCAGCTACACAATGAGTTTAAGGACGACCAGATCTACATGAGACCCTGTCTCAAGATGAAGTGGGGGAGGTAGCACATTGTGAGGCGGTATGTGCAGGTGTGCACACATACATTGTCATGATGGTGGTGATGACGGTGATGGCGGTGACAATGACGATGGAGGAGGAGGAGGAGGAGGAGGAGCCTACATGGGGCTTGAGAAATGGCTCAGAAGTTAGAAAGCACTGAGGGCTACTCCAAAGGACCTGGGTTCAACACCCAGCATCCACATGACTGGTTCACCAAACGTCTGTAACTCTTGTCCCAAATGTAAACACCTTCTTCTGGTCTCTTTGGGCAATGCACATACACACAGACAGATTAAACCGCCATATGCATGAAATAAAAATGAAAAGAATGCATTTTTTAAAAAAGCAGTCTCCAAGAGGCTGAAGGAGAGAGAGCACCTACATAATCCCATCCCTCAAATGGCTGAGACAAGAGGGCCATGAGTTTCAGGACGGTCTGGGCTACATAGCAAGACCCCACCTCAAAGAGATAAAACAGAAAAGTCTCTGAACGAAGCTAAAGGTCTCTCATGTGGCAGCAAACTTCAGACTCGACTTACAAAGTCCTTTCCATGTGCTTTTCTGCGATGACGGTCCGCAACTATCTTACACATTTACACAAACTAGCCCTTCATTTCCATTCCTCCACCCATGCAGCCGTTGGCCCTCTCCCTGACCTTTGCTTCCAAGTTAATTATAAATAGTTTTGTATATCGGAAAAATTGAGCTGAATTAGCTTACTTTTCATCTCTCATCAATAATTCAAATGACCATTTCCCACAAATGGAAAAATAAAACCATTTGGGATGGCAGTTACTTCTTTACGAGGCTAGACAGGATATAGTCTCCTCAAGTAGGTGCCAATACCATCCTTCCCACAGTCCCATGCTTGAACACCCTCCATCTGGCCTGGACCTGCACCAGGGAACGTGCAGGATGTCCCAGGCTGGTCCTGTCTTGTCTGACAGCCCATTAGCCCCAGCTGTTGGAGACATCTGCCTGTTCCGATTATCATCAGAGCAAAGGAGATGCAGTGGCTCCCAGCCTCATGCTGGCTCCCCTGTGCTCAGCTGCCATCAGGTGACCGTGTTTCAACGCCAGGCTCTCGGAGTCCATCCCTGGTCGCTATTTTTAACCCTCCAGTGAGGTCAGCTGCAGGGAAGGCAACCCAAAGCAGCACTAAGTTCCTGCCAAATCCCCCCAGGCAAGAAAAGGGCAACCTCCATGCTGAGCAAGATCCATTCATAAAAAATACATGCAACATCAGGTCAGCTTCCACTGTGCAGCACGGTTGGGGACCCCTGGGTGCTCGAGGAAGACACAGACACTATGGTGCTAGCCGTGTCATCAGAGAGTGCACGGAGGCTCCACATCCAGGCCACTACCAAGGCCACCTCTAATGTTCAAAATGATAATGCCTTGATTGTAAGGGGACAAAAATCCCCAGGTCCTGACACATGTTGATCCACTAGTAATTGTTTCCTGGGGTTGTGCTAACAAAATAACTGCAAGCTAAGTAGTTTGTAACAGCAGGCAGTTACTCTCCCACAGTTCTACAACTAGAGTTTTAAATCCTGCAGGTCATGAACCAGGCAGGGACTCTCAGGGACAATCATCTTCGACAATCTCCAGAACAGTGATTCTCATCCTTCCTAATGCTGCGTCCCTTCAATACAGTTCCTCCTGTTGTGGTAACCCCAACCATAAAATTAGTTAATTGATACTTTATAACTATAATTTTGCTACTGTTATGGATCACAATGTAAACATCTGATATGCAAGATATCTGACATGTGACCAACAGGGGTTGTGACCCCCTTGACTGTGGTGTGTGTGTGTGTGTGTGTCTGTGTGTGTGTGTCTGTGTGTGTATCTGGGTGTATCTGTATGTATCTGTGTGTGTCTCTCTGTGAGTCTCTGTGTGTGTTTCTGTGTCTGTGTGTGTATCTGTGTGTATCTGTATGTGTCTGTGTGTGTATGTGTCTGTGTGTGTGCATCTGTATCTATACGTGTCTGTGTGTCTGTCTGTGTGTGTATGTATGTGTGTCTGTGAATCTGTGTGTATCTGTGTGTATGTGTGTGCATGTCTGTGTGTGTGTCTATGTATGTGTTTATGTGTGTGTCTGTGTGTGTATCTGTGTGTCTGTGTGTATATGTGTGTGTATGTGTGTGTTTGTGTTGGCCAGTGACCACATGGATCTTCCTGTTTTCATCTTCCAACACTAGGATTACAGGCTCACACTGCCACGCCTGGCTCTTTACATAGCTGCTGGGGCTCTCAACCCAGGTTCTCATGCTTGCACACCAAGTGCTTTGTACACCGAGCCCTGCCCCGCCAGCCCAACTTGATCGAGATGGTCTTTCAATCTCAAGATCTTTACCTTCTTCTTCAAAGACCATTTTTTTCCCAAATAAGTTAGTCTTCCCAGGAGATAAGTATCCAGACATACCTTTTGGGAGTGTGGGGTAATAGTTACTTTTTTATTTCTGTGACTTAAAGTACACCCTCATAGATCAAAACTTTGCCTCTTAACATTTCCACAGTTTCCCAAAATATTGCCAACGTCTGGGAAAGAAATATTCAGAACATGAGCCTATAGCAGACATCTCAGATTCAAACCATAGCAGAGAGCTGTACAGTCGCCCTGTGGTGACCTGGACGGTGGAAGAAAGAATAAAGCAGAGAAGGGGGAGGGGGAGGGTCAACCCTTGAGTCTCAGCTCCGCCCAGTTCCTAAGGAATTTGTTTGTGCTTTGCTTTTTTTTGTTTTGTTTTTTGTTTGTTTTTTTTGGGGGGGGGTGTTCAAGATAAGGTCTCTTTGTGTAGCCCTGGCTGTCCTTGAACTCACTCTGTAGACCAGGCTCAAACTCACAGAGATCCACCTGCCTCTGCCTCCCAAGTGCTGGGATTGAAGGCACGCACCATCACCGCAGGTCTTCAGTTTGTTCGTCAGATGCCATCTAACACAGGGTTTCCTTCCATTATGAGAGTGAGCAGGGCAGAGATCTAAGAACCCGCCGTTCTTCCCATCTCTCTCACTCTAGAAGGTCAAATTGGCTCAACATCAGGCTCACACCAGATCCAAAGGGAAAACAGGAACTTTGTGGGTCTGTGGTGGTTTGTATGTGCTTGTCCCAGGGAGTGGCACTATTAGAAGGTGTGGCCTTGTTGGAGGAAGTGTGTCACTGTAGGGTTGGGCTTAGAGATCTTCCTCTTAGATGCCTGAAGATGCCCAGTCTGTTCCTGGTTTCCTTTGGATAAAGGTGTAGAACCCTCAGCTCCTCCTGCACCATGCCTGCCTGGATGTTGCCATGCTTCTGCCTTGATGACAATGGACTAAACTTCTGAACCTGTCAGCCAGCCCCAAGTAAATGTCTTTTATAAAACTTGCATTGGTCATTGGTGTCTGTTCACAGCAGTAAAACCCTAACTAATACAGAAGTTGGTACCAGAAGTGGGGTATTGTTGTGATAGGCCTGACCATGCTTTTGTTTGGAAGAATGTGGGTTTTGGAACTTTGGATTTGGAAAGTCATGGAATGCTTTAAGTGGGGCTTAGTGGGCCAGCTTAGTAGGAATATGGAAGACAGTGGTATTGAGGGTCATTTGAACTGTGTAGGCCTGATGACCCAAAATGTTTCAGTGGAGAACTTTCATATGTGGTTGAGAGACTGTTTTTGTGATGTTTTGGTGAAGAACATGGCTGCTTTTTGCCATTTTCTGAAGAAACTGCCTAAGGCTAAGGAGTAGAGATGTATATTAATTATATTGACAAAGGAAGTCTCAAAAAAGCCCAACAGAGACTTTGTTCTCTGGTTAAGTCTGATGAAAAGCATTTTGAACAAACATAGCAAGCTGAGAAAAGAAACATACAAAATATATAGTTTGAGCATTAAAGGGACACCAGGAAGTGAAATGGAGCTGAATTCAAGGATATTAAACTGAATTAAGGAAGTAGTGACTTTGAGGCAAGATTCTTCCCAGCTAAATTTAGATTCAGGCACGGTAGTACAAGCCTTTAATCCCAGGAGACAAAGATAAGCAGATCTCTGAGTTCAAGGCCAGCCTAGAACAGAGCAAATACTAGGTGAAGAAAAACTTAAATCCAGGTTTGGTGGATCACACCTTTAATCCCAGTGCTTAGGAGACAGGCATGCAGATCTCTGAATTCAAAGTCAGTCTATGGAGCAAGATCCAGGACAGCCAAGCTTAAGCACTGAAGAAGTTGGAATAAAGGAAGCTAGTGATAAGGTAATAGAACAAGGGGGCCAATGTTCCAGCTCCTGCAAACAGCAGAACTCGGCAGCTTAGGCCATGTGTCTCTGGCTTTATATTCAAGAGGAGAAGGAGACTATTGGGACAATTGATGCTGGTTAGCTGGAGCTAAGAAATTAGTGGTGATTAAGAAAAGACCAGCATCACTTAGGTGATATTTTCTGGGAAGTGTTTCCTGAGAGCACAAAGAAGCTGTGTTCCAGAGAGAGCCAAGGTTGTACCTCATGCTGCAGCTGTACTTGGTAATGTGTAAGAATAATCCAGGTGGTACTGGTTTTGAAGGCATGAAGGCATCATGAAGAACAGCTGAGGTTTGGCACTGTGAGAGGCCATGGAAGGCCACTGGTGAAAGTGCAGCCTCAGTTGTAGTTGACAGCGAAGGACTGAAGGGGTCATGCAAAGGAGTTGAGGCTTGATACTATGAAGACAGCCTATAAGAGGCTTTGGTGAAGCATAGTTGCCGTAGAAGACCCTAGCATATTGGAGATGCCAGTACCATGGGATGACCACCAAGAACAGCAGTGGCAGCAGAATGGATCAACTTGAACTTAGAGTGCTACAGAGGGCAGAGCTGGAGAAGTGACACCAGCCCTTTGGAGATGCACAGAAGATCATGTGTGGAACTCAGACATTGGAACAAGAAGCTGTGAAGCTGAAGATGACTTGGGGACCCCAAGATGTTAAAGATGCCAGAGACACAGGATGTCTGCCGGGAAAGCTGCTAACAGGGAGTGGAACCAGCCCAGGAGAAAGAACCTTGTTGCAGTCAACAAAGATGAAAAGGGAGTTGAAGATCTGAAGACTGCTTTGCCATCAGACATGGAGATGCAGAGTTTGGAGACTGCCCAGCTGGTTTCCTGTCTTGCTTTTGGGATTACAGTTAAGTGATTGGATGAATCTCAGAAGAGACTTTGAACTTTGGACTTTTAACACTGTTGAGAATACTATAGACTGTGAGGACTTTTGAAGTTGGACTAAATGTATTTTGCATTATGCTATGTTTAGGTATGGCCCCCATAGACTTATGTTTGAACAAGCCTATGGGGACCAGGGAGTGGAATGTGATGGTTTGTATATGCTTGTCTCAGGGAGTGGCACTATTAGAAGGTGTGGCCTTGTTGGAGGAAGTGTGTCACTGTAGGGTTGGGCTTAGAGATCTTCCTCTTAGATGCCTGAAGATGCCCAGTCTGTTCCTGGTTTCCTTTGGATAAAGGTGTAGAACCCTCAGCTCCTCCTGCACCATGCCTGCCTGGATGTTGCCATGCTTCCGCCTTGATGACAATGGACTAAACCTCTGAACCTGTAAGTCAGCCCCAAGTAAATGTCTTTTATAAAACTTGCATTGGTCATTGGTGTCTGTTCACAGCAGTAAAACCCTAGCTAATACAGGGTCTAAAGTGATGGTTTATAGTATTGGCTGGGATGTAGTTCAGTTAATAAACTGCTTGCCTAGCGTGCACAAGCCCATCAACAATGGGTGGTGGTGAGTGGTGTCATCCTAGCATTAATAAGGTGGAGTTCAAGATCATCCTCAGCTTTGTGTTGAATTTGAAGCCATTCTGTGTTATATGAGAACCTGTCTCAAAAAAAATTTTTTTTAATTTTTAATAGCTTAAAGTACAGCCAGTTCCCCCACTCTGGGGATCAGCACTCTCTGTTAACTCTCAAGAGGCCAAGACTTTCTTGACTGTGGCACCTGACTTGTCGTCCCTCTTGACTCTGCCTCAGCACCCCAACAATACCAATTCATCTCCATCTATCTAGTCATTGTTTGCTTTTAATTACTAGGACAACTAAGTGAGCCCCCAGTGTGGCCATGTGCAGACATGCCTGGCCGCCTCTGACAGGTAATGAATTGCTCAGCCATGTACAAGGACAGGCCTGGAAGGCTAGCAGAAAAAAAAAAATTGACTGAACAAAGACAGGGTGAGCTCAGAGGTCAGGGAGTATTGACTAGGGATTCATGTCCCAGTCCCAGATCATCCTGCCTCCCCTCTTGTGGCCCTGTGTTTGATTTCTCTGCAGATATGGTCTCAGGTCTGCAACATCTCTCTGACAGGAGGAGTACTTCCTAGGGAAACAGACAGTAGATACTGCATCAGCACTGAAGCGAAGACCCTCAACTTCTGTTGTAGGTGAGCTTTTCCTAAGGCCAGAGAGAAAACACACATGGCTCTAGATCTTTCTTGTATCGTTTTCGACCCCAAACTGAAAAAGTCTGCACAGCCACGGGCTCCCCAATAGTATTCCACCCAAATGCCACATTTTTCACACAAGGCTGGTTCACATACCTTCCCAAAGCCAAACACAAGCACATAAAGACCACATTCAGTGACCCAGGTAGTGGCTGAGGACAGAGCAAGAGGCATGGGAACAAACAGATCAAGCATTACAATTTGTCTAAACCTGAGAGGCAGGCAGAGGGAACTATTTTATATCCAGGCCTACCCCTGCCCTGGGGACAGAGACTCAGAGAAGCCTAGGATTTGCAGACTGGCTGAACCGTTGAAAGAAGCTATAGGGTAGACCATTCCCATTGCTGTGCCATGGCTATAGAACATTGTCCAACAATCACGGACCTATGGGCACTGATGATACACAGGCTGCCCTAGTGCAGTAAAATTGAGATGACTCTTCAGGGAAGCGTGATGGCCAGGGTGCACAGAGGCTCTGGGTGAGCTAATGCACTAGACAGTTTTCTGGGAAACCAAGAACATCAAGGTTACGAGAGTAAAGAGCAAATACACCTCAGATCTTCTTTCCCAAGAATGGCATGTACCAGGGGCCAGAGGGAAGGCTCAACTGTTCTTTCATTCAGTTCTTGAATTCCATTCCCAGTACCTATATGGGGACTCACAGCCACCTTCAACTCCTGCACTACTGAATCTCATGCCTAGAAAGAAGAGTCTAGGTATTGGTAGTGTTCCAGCCTAAGTCCCAAGGTTGGGATTTATGGTTGACCATGTTTCATCTGGATTTTTACAAATTTCCTGCAATCTAAACCATATTGTTATCAGTGAAGGAAAGAGATCTTCTTAAGATATACAAATATAGATGTGTACCATCTTTCTAACACATGTCATTCTAGGATAATATAAGACCCAAAGTTAATCTATAAGCCCCACTTGCCCAAGGACCAGGTCACTTCCTGGAATGCTGGGTGTTGAAGTTCTTGGAAAATAGCAAAGTCACATGGGAAAATACGGTGGATGTATGGTCTTGTCCTTGAAAGTACCTACAACATAAGTCTTGTGGCTTCTCGATGGGAAACCAGTGGTAGTCCTGGCCAAAGCACATACTGGTCAGTGTTTAATTCAAGCTTGCTTCAAATATGGCCCAAAATCATGGAACTGGTTGTTGTTGTTGCTGCTATTTTTGTTTTTAATCTCACGGTCAACGGTATGTAAAGAGAAAAACTCCCAAGAACCCTGAATAAGTCAAATGGAGTCTTTATTAATCACATGCAGGACTGTCCCAAGCAGATTAGCAGCAAACAGTCTCAACCCCCAGTTGGTTCGAGTTTTTAAGGGCAAAAGGTAGCTCTGAACATCTACAAGAAGCAGGTGTTTTTTTTACAGATAACAGTTAAATGGTCAACCTTTAACACTAAAGGTCAAAGCAGTTAACCTTTAGTGCAGAAATTTAGGGCTGGTCCAGAGACCAGTTTACCTTAGGAATTTATACTTGGTCTTAGTAACCAAAGACCAGTTTTACCCAAGACAGTTTAGCACTTCAAGTATTCTTAGGAATATTTACATGTGATAGTATAACTATAGTTCCATAGCCTATTACAATATCCCTACACCCACTGTGTAGACACCTGTGCCCTACATGCTGGTTATTAACAGCAGTTTTGGTAATAAAGGAAATATACCTACTGAGTATATATCCAGAGGTCCAGAGTCTGTGACCCTCCAGGACCACTGCGGACGCTGGGGCATTATCCCCCTACACAAATGATAGAAGCCCAGCTCCACCGTTTATCCCACTTAAAAATAACCAATAGAACAAACTAGATTACATCAATCACTTAGGCCTTACAGATTCTTCCTCCAGGACTCCATGAAGACGAAGTAAAGTAACAAGACAGATGTAGTGGCTAATACGGAGTGCCTGGTTTGCTAAACCAAGAGTTTCTGATGCTGTATCTCAATTTACACTGGTGTAGTAGGGTGGGGGTGGGACGGAGAGGAGCCACAGACAGTAGATTGGCAGTCTTGCTGACAAAGAGTGGGCAGACATTTCCTGGTTGCCTCAGGTAATATGTGTATGCCCCACCCCTCTCCTCAGAGACCTCCTAAAGGCTCTACTTCATCCCGGGATAATAAGAGAAATTCCCTCTTCAAGGGAGACCCAGACACTTCTGGACTGCTCTGGTGTCAAAAGACAAGACAAGAGGCCCTTTCTTTCATGTCTTTCTTCTCATTCATTTACTGAGCACCAACTACATAATCAAGTGCCTAAGTGTTCACCGTTAGGTCTCAGGCTGTCCAAATATCCAGAAACATCATCAAGTTGGACTTTCTGGGAATAAGATAAAAGCCAGCATTCCTCAGGAATTTACAAAATCAGTTCCCATCTGCCAAAAGATGTCATTTCCATTATCTCTGGCAAAAGGGACACATGGCTCTCCAAAGACGTGCACCTGTAGCTGATATCAAAGCTCCAGGCTCCCCCAGTCCCTAGTCACAAGTGTTTGTCATCCATTTCAAAGCTCCCACACCAGTCTCCCGACTCTTCCCTCCCCATCAGCTACTCATACTCCTTATAACCCCCTCTCCCTCTCTCTCTCCCCCTCCCCCTCTCCCTGCCTCCCTCTCTTTCTCTCCCCCTCCCTCTCTCCTTCTCTCTTGTTCTCTTTCCCTCTCTCTAGCTCTCTAGCTCTCTCTCTCTCTCTCTCTCTCTCTCTCTCTCTCTCTCTCTCTCTCTCTCTCTCTCCCCTAACCCTGGCCATGTCCATTCTGCTGGCCATAGTCTACGTCTTCCTCTCTCTGCTCTGGATTCTTCCAAATGCCTCTGACTTTTCTGTCTCTCAAATCTACAGTTAAAACTTTAACCATGTCATGGAGAGGTCATGCTGGCAGTTTCTCTACTGAGCCTCTGGCATGCATCCACTGTGCTGAGTAGAGAGAACACAGCTGCAATGCTTAGGGAGTGAGGAGGTAATGGATGCTGCCATGAGACGCCAAAGGTCAAAGAGAAAGAAAGGTGGTCCTGCATCCCTCCTGTCCTCAACGTAGAAAAGAGCCTAAACCCCAGGAGCCAAAGATGTTCAGAGAAGAACCTTCTTTGCCAAGCCTGAGGAAGAAAGCCTTGTTAGAGATCAAGTGTCAGTCCCCACCCCCACCCCCACCCCCCCCAAAAAAAACAAAAACAAAAAATTCAGGACAAAAGGCTGAGGTGTCTATTAACGTGCCAAAGCATTGGCTTGGCCCCCAGGCTCACTCAGTACCCGTGGCTCCTCTCAGCTCTCCTTATCAGCTCCTACCCCAAACCTCTCCATCCCGGGGGCTTCATTTCTCTTTCCTGTAAAACCCTGACATCTTGGCCATGCATTCTCTTGATTCTCTTGGATCCCTCTTAGTCTCCTCTCTATTCTCTTCTTCTCCCCTCTCCCCTCTCCTCTCTCCCCTCTCCTCTCTCTCCTCTCTCTCCTCTCCTCTCCCTCTCCCCTCTCCTCTCTCTCCTCTCCTCTCCCTCTCCCCTCTCCTCTCCTCTCTCTCCTCTCCTCTCCCTCTCCCCTCTCCTCTCCTCTCTCTCCTCTCCTCTCCCTCTCCCCTCTCCCCTCTCCCCTCTCCTCTCTCCCCTCTCCTCCCTCCTCTCCCCTCTCCTTTCTCCTCTCTCCTCTCTCCTCTCTCCTCTCTCCTCTCTCCTCTCTCCTCTCTCCTCTCTCCTCTCTCTCCTCTCTCCTCTCTCTCTTCTCCTCCCTCCTCTCATGGCCGTTCAGTCTGCTGGCCATGTTTGTCTGCTATTTTCTCTCCTGCTCTGGACTCTTCCAGATGCCTCTGGCTGTGCTCTCCCTCAAATCTACAAATCTCCCTCAAATCTTCTCCTCACCCATACCCAGGAGTGGCCATGTCCTCATTCTCATTCACTAAGCATACCAAACTTACTCCGGGAATTGCCCAACCTTCCTTGTCTTCACAGTCAACATCTGTCTGCCTAGGGAACAGACCACCATTGTGAGAAGAAAGGGTCTAGCAATTCCACAGGGAGTCTTGAACCAGACTCTTGCCTCCCCTGAGGAGTGGAGGGATGACTATGGTTGGCTTTGCCCTACCTTGAAGATGTTGTGAGTATGGCCCCCTGACATGTAAGCTCTAGGGACCAGATCAACAAGCATGGGACTTGCTCTGTGAACAGAGAGACTAATGAGATCAGCTGAGTCCCGATGCCACACCTGTGGGTTTTATTTTGTGCTGGGCTTGAATTCTAAAACGGAGACAGAGGCTCAGAGGGGCAGGAGGTCTGCAGCAGCATACTGATGAGGTGGTTATGGGGTAAGCAGCCTCTTGGCTGTAAGTCAGGAGGCTGCAGGAGAATCTGCCAAGCCAACCACATGGGTGCTTCCCAGCCTGGCTAGCTGGGAACAGCTTCCCAGAGTCCCTGCTAGGAACCCAGGCTTGAAAGACCATCCACCTCCATGACAGAAGCAAGGGCCACCATTGCCAGGAATGGAGACGAGCACAGGGAGAGGGCCAGCTTATTATGCACATTCTTCTTCCATCCCCAGCTTCTCCGGCAAGGCAAAGAGAGGAAACCCACCTCCCCGCATGTTCTCAGCAAGACCTCCATGTGATTCCCACAAGCAGACAGGGAGATCATTAGGACAGAAAGAATCCACACTCCACAGAAGAGCAAATTGTGGCTCAGGCAGAGCCTAAGGGCAGGTCTGGCACCTGATGTTGTTGACTCTGCCTTCTGCTCCACTGTCCTTCCGGACAATGTACTGCAGAACCTAGAAGCTTTCTTGGCTAGAAGACACATCTGAGATTCCAAGGGATGCGGTTTGAGGGGTGGGGTGGGAGGTTAGATAATGGCAGGGGCTTGCTATCTTAGTGAAGGTAGGTGGAAAGCAGAAACAGGAGGATCCTTGGAAGTTTAATATTCAAGGGCTGGTCTACCCTACTTGGTAAAGATTCAGGCCAAATGAGGGACCCTGCCTCATCCAAAATCAACTCCAGCAAAGTACGCCACCTGCCTGAGCCTCAGCTTTTTTCTAATATAAAACTGGCCAGCTAACCCAGACAGTCTCTACAGCTCCCCATCTCTCTACCCCCACACTTCTTAGGGCTTCCGGGAAGTGTTGTGTACCTGTCAGCAGCCTAGGAAACATGGAACAGGGGTTGGGGCTCAGAAAGAGTGCAAAGGGCCTATTTCTACACAGGCTATAAAGGGTACTTATATCTCTGAAATCCCCCGATCATGAGGACCAAGGCTTTCCAGAAGGAATCCACAAGAGAGCTGGGCATTGTAGAAAGGTATGTCTAGGTGAGATAGATGTCTCAAGAGTACAGTGGGTCCTGGGTCACTAGGGTCTGTATCCAGACAACCATGGCCTACTTAGAGACAGATAAGGGCCCTAAATCTTGTCATTGCCACATTCATTTTAATGACTTCTGAGCGCTTCCTTACAACTTTTTAGAAATCCATTGGCTCATCTGTATCCTGCAGCTTCACATACAACCTCATTAGGAGGCATAAGTGTTGGGAAATATTGATACTGCTGGCTAATCGTGTTATTAATACCATAACCATTCATATGGCCTCGTAAACAACTCTTATAGGACATTTAGCATGGCTAAGTACAAATGAAGATAATACTGCTGCTAATTATATCTCTATAAACTTTCCTTTATGGCAGCAACAAGGGCTCTTATATCCTCTGATTACTCAGCTGCCAGAACCAGGAGGAGGAGGAGAAGCTTCATGAAGACATGCCCTCTGGGGATGATTCATTACGGATGATTGTGGTTTGCCACAGTACAAGAGCTGTCTGGAGATTCCTAGAAAGAAAAGGACTTGTAATTTGTGAGGGAGAGCATTGACCAGATCTCGGACAGTACCAGCTGAATGGACTGGCACAGCAGAACCCTGGGTGGAAGGCCCAGGCTCACCCTCTTGAGTCTGTGTGTCCAAGGGGCAGAAAGTGTCAGTTAGGGTCAGAGGCTAACCCTGGCGGTCCTCACAGACCATGTTCAGTCACCATCCTCAGTAGGCCAAAGACACCGGCAAGTAATATCAAAGAGCAGAGAAAGGAGACTTATTTAATGCAGTCGTTTTGGGAAGGAGAACAAAGAGGTTGAGTGACACTCCCCCCCCTTTCCCCTCCCCCTTCTGTCTTCAGGATCCTGACCTGATGAAAGCAGAAGGTAAGAGGTATACATGCAATTAATTAAGCAGTTGTGGACAAAGCGTGGTCCCACCCATTATCACTATGTGGGCTCCTGTCTCTCCTTCGAGGTGAGCTGATGAGTTGTGGGAACTGTATGAAAACTCTCTGAGAGACAAGGTCCACCTCAGCTGGCCCCTGGTTTCAGCCTTTTCCTTCCCCCAGCATGAGACCACTGGGGAAATTCTGGTTTCTGGAGGACCTTTGTTTCCATAGTCTGACAGGCCAAGGGAAGTGTCTATCCTATCTGCATGCTTGCCTGGGACAGGGGGAGGGCACACACAAGCTACAGCTATTTGTCAAGGAGACACACAATACCAGGGGCCATGGAGTCCCAGGGAGGAAAGTCAAGCATGAGTCTCATCTCAGGAGAGGGCTCTGAAACCTTCTTCGAGACTCTGGTTTAAGAAGCAAGGGGCTTGTCTGTAACTGTTGGAGGAGCAAAAGGGCATGGCGGAAGGCATCTTACCCTGTCTCAGATAGTTGTACAAGCCTCAGGCTTCTTCCTTTGCATTATTTGGAAAACTCAATTTTCAGGTAAGGATCAAAAGCATGTACTGAGGTGCTGGAAAGATGACTCAGCAGTTAAGAACACTTGCTCTTGCAAAGGACCTGGGTTCAGCATCCAGCACCCAGGTTTGGGTCCAGCAACCATGTGACTCACTCACAACTGTCCAGAACATCTGACACCCTCTTGCCACTTCAGACACCATGTACATATATACACACAGGCAAGCATTCATATGCATAAAAAATTTAATTAAATAAAAAGGGCACCTCTCTATGGGAGACTGTAACTATAAGGAAATAACTATAAGTTAACTATAAGGAAATATGTGAATAAGTAAAGGCTTTTGGCTTTGCTTTTATTTTTATTTTTTTTCTTTCTAGCTGAGCTCAGGCAATTTACAGTATTAAATGTCCCCTTACGATTTGGAAAACTGGAATTGATTTTTTTCCCCTTAAACTGCTCATTGGGTTGCTTATAAATTTCTCCAGCTGTTCTTATCAAGTTGTAAATTGCAGTTATGAGCAGAATTACCGATCGATTGCATCATTCTGAGGAAGGGCTGATCCAGTATGGACAGGGGTAATTTGAGTTTTTTACAATCATTCATGGTAAATCATCATTAGCTCAATTCAATTATGAATGTGTAGGAGCTCGGACTAGGGCTTTCAGGTACAGTCCTTGCCTCGCGCGTGCGAGGTCCTGTGTTCCATGCCCAGGTGAAAGATGTCAGTCAGCCTTTGTTGCTCCTCACCAGACAGCTCGTTTCCTTGGTTTGTTTCTGTACCTCTTTTAAATTCAAGTAAGGACATGGGACTTACGACAATTGAAATGTGAGTAAAGACTTATATGTCAGTTAACTGGGTAGTTGATACTTCCCTCACATACAAAGGCCTGGTTTCATCTCCAGCACCTCGTGAAGCAGGCATTTTGATGTACAGCCTTAATCTCAGCACTCAGAAGATAGCAGCAGAAGCCATCCCCTAACAACCAATTAGTTTAAAGGTAACACTCTTCTGTCAATCACATTGTGCCTAATGGCGGCTGCCCTGAGGACTGTATAAAGGCCCATGCAGTGGGCTGTACATGGTCGTTCTCTCCCCATGTGCAGGGCGACCCCAGCATGCTAGATTGAATAAAAATCCTTTTGCTTTTTGCATCGAAAAAAAAAGTTCAAGGTCATGAGACCCAATCAGAAAGAAAGACAGGTGGTAACTGGAGAGAGGGCTCCAAAATTATGAACACTCACTGTTCTTCCAAAGACCTGGGTTCAGTTCCCAGCACCCACATTAGGTGACTTACAACCACCATTAACTCCAGCTGAGGGGACCTAACATCCTCTCTGGCCTCCATAAGCACCTTGCACATATCTATCTACACACACACACACACACACACACACACACACACACACTGCTTCCAGGCAGCTCCTTTAAAGTAAGGTATCAGCAAACTTCCTTTGAAACACCAGGTGCTAGCTTTATGGGCCAGATGACCAGAGTCACAACTATTCCACCATGAGCCCCTGCAGCGCCACAGCACCACAGTTACAACCAAATTGTATGAGCATGGTTACATTCCAATACAACACATGTATGGCCACTCAACTTGGAACTCCATTCTATTTTGATGTGTTACCAAACACTATCCTTTCGATTTTCTTAAGTGTTTTAAAGTACAGACACATTTCTAGTTAGAAATTGTACTAAAGCCAGTGACAGCTCAGACTTAACACAAAGATCATAGTGTGTGTGTGTGTGTGTGTGTGTGTGTGTGTGTGTGTGTGTTGATTTACTGTGCCCCCCTATCCTTTGCACAGCTGACCATAGACTTCTATGGAAATGATACCCAGCCTCCATTTACCCAGGTCCCCAAGTGCCTTTAAAGACCACTGGACTTTCCCAACAAACTCCCCATGTTAGCTGCTTTTCTCACGGCTGTAGCAGAATACCTGAAGAAACAGCAATTTACAGGAGGAAGTGTTTATTTTGGCTCAAGGTTGACAAGAAAGACATGGCAGGAGTGGCTTAGAACTGTGACAGGAAGGGCAGGAGTAAAGGCTCCATCATGTCTCAATGCATGGGAGTCAAGCTGGGCTATAAACCTCGAGGACCATCCCACCAAGAACTACACTTTCTTCAGGGAGGTCCCACCACCTCCCCAAACAGCATGGCCAGCTATGGACCAAGTGTTCAAACACGTGAACCTGTGGGGGACATTTTACAGCCACATTGTAAAGGACCTTACCACTCTCTGCTGGCCACACTGAGAAAGACAATTTCATTTGAGTGCCACAGTCTACATCTTTGTTCCTGTGATAAAACAGTGACCAAAAGCAACTTGGGGAAGAAATGACTCATCTCATCCTAACGCTTCCAGATCACAATCAGTCACCTAGGGAATCTAAAGAAGAAACTCACGCAGGAACCTGGAGAGAGCAACTGAAATAGAGACTGTTATGAGTTACACTGGTCACTGGAAGAGAGAGAGACTCCTCAGTGTGCTAAGGCTTCCTAGAAGCAGGGTGGAACAGTCCCTGATGGACCGAACTCCAAACACTTTGCAGAAGACTCTTTATTGTTACACTAAAGGGACTTTTAGCGAGTCAATTTCCACATACCAAAACCTCTTATCTCATCTAGGAGTTGTCTGAAGGAACCATTTCCTTTTTTGTTTTGTTTTGTTTTTTTCGAGACAGGGTTTCTCTGTGTAGCCCTGGCTGTCCTGGAACTCACTTTGTAGACCAGGCTGGCCTCGAACTCAGAAATCCTCCTGCCTCTGCCTCCCAAGTGCTGGGATTAAAGGCGTGCGCCACCACTGCCCTAGGAACCATTTCCTAAGCAATTCTCAGCCATAGGAGACTTCCAGACTACCAGATATGTCTCTGGACTAAGTTATGCAAAGACTCAGTGAATCCTTCAGGAAACGCGACTCCATAAACCTCAGATAACAATCACTATTTACAAAAGGTTTCTTCAAAGCCTCGGCTCCATCATTCCAGAACTCATGTTAAATTTCCCACTACACAAGACCATAGAGGGACACTGCTCCCTGGTTTGCTCAGTCTGCTTTCCTGTACAACTTAGGACTAGTGGGCTGCGCCCTCCCACACCAATCACTAATCAAGAAAAGGCGCCCACAGACTTACCTACAGGCCAATCTGATGGAGGCGATTCTTCAATTGAGGTTCCCTCTTCCCAAATGACTCAAGTTTGTATCAAGTTGACAGGAAGTAAGGCACAAAGGGTAATTAACTGTTGGGCCTAGCTTCTAAAACGGTGGATGAAGTATTTCTCTATGGATATTAGAGGAATAAACCCAAAAAGCAATATTAAAGGTGTGTTAAGGAAAGAAATCATTTTAAACACCTTTTATAGCACCATTTTCAATAAATTATGCATTAGCGATTCTAATCTGTTCATTAAAGCAAATATTAATATGCAAAAACATGGCAACATCTCTCAAGTCTACTTAGCATCACAAAGGGCTGATTTCCAGTCGTGACTCTGCATTGCTTTAGCAAAGGAAGGCCTCAAAGGCCTTTAGACTGGCCTCTCTCCCAACAATCCCAGCAGTGAGTGGGAGTCTGGGATGTTCAGGTTCAGACCTGATCTTTCCAATGGAAAACAAGATGCTTCCGGACAGAATGAGCCGTTCCAGATGCTTCCTTTGTTTTTGAATGTCTGTGTGTGCGCCATGTATGTGTGTTCACTAGCCTGCCCACATGCATGTGTGTAGGAAGGCATAAGCTCACATGCACGTGGAAGCCCAGAGGTTGGCATGGGGTATCTTTCTCAATCACTTTCCACCTTGTATGTGGAGGCAGGGTCTCTCAGGCTCACGGCTAGTCTAAGCTAGCCAGCTTGCTCCAGGGACATCCTGTCTCTCCACCTCTTGAGTGCTGGGGTTAGTGGCAGTCACCACTCTCCTGGAATCCAGTCCCTGCCCTTACACAGCAGTTGCGTTACCCACTGAGCCATCTCCCCAGGCCAAAAACCACACTTTAATGGTAAAGTGAGACAGGAGTGGCAGTCAGAAACAGGAAAGCACACCCTCGGACTTGGTGCAGGAAAGTTGAGCTCTCTGGGCCTAAGTTTACCCATCAGGCAAACTGGGAGATGGAACAAATGGCCTCTACAAGCACTTCTTGTTTAGCAATTCTGAATCCATCCATAATTTCCAGGAGACAATTTTAAGTAAACACTTCTGGATTTGACTGCAAAAAGAAAAAAGGCAGAAAATGTCTTCAAACAACTCCCTCTAGTTGGTATAGGAACTTCACCTGAAGACATCAGGAATGTCCTCACTTGACCCCAGAGAGCTGACCTAGACCATGAAGCCAGTGAAAGCAGAAAGATGAACACAACGTGAACACATGAAAAGCTGTGCAGACCCAGCTGGAGATTTTGCATCTGCCTACTTAGTAAAGCCTTGTCCAGTGAACCATATCCCATGCAGGTAAAACAAGAACTAAAACGCCTCATGCTCTCGGGGAAGGGAGTCACCATGACCTCTCTAAAACATAGTACACAGTGGGAACTGAGAGCCATAAACACAGATGCATCCTTGTGTTCGTTTTTTTTCCATTCCTATGATAAAATATTTGAAGGCAGGGCACTAAAAAGAAGAAAGGTTTATTAGGTGCATGGTTTCAGAAATCCCAGTTCCTGTTTCCTTGGCCCTGGTACTGGGCACTTGAGGAGAGAAGGGAGGGGAGAAGGGGGAGGAGATTAGGGAAGGAGAAGAGGGGAGATGAGCAGGGGGAGGGGAGCAGGCAGGAGCCTGGAGCACAGGGAGCAGAGAGAGAGAGAGAGAGAGAGAGAGAGAGAGAGAGAGAGAGAGAGAGAGAGAGAGAGAGAGAGAGAGGATGTGCTGTGTTTACATTTTCTCCAGTTCCCCTTTTATTGCTTCCTGGCCCCTAGCCCAAGAGATGGTACTACACTCTAGTACAGAGTGGGTCTTCTCGCTCAGAAGTCCTTTCTGGAAATGTCATCACAGATCCAGGCACAGGTGTACCTGACTCATCTCCTGCTGATTCTCAGCCAATCAAGTGTACTATCCAGACTGACTGGAACACCCTCTGGCTGGACTCTTGCTCTGCCTCAACATTTTTTCTTCTAGAGAAAAGAAAATCTGTATTTGTGACATAACATCAAAGAGAGACACAAATGGTGGGTGAAACTGTTTCCAAAGACAAAAAAGAAAATTAGAAGCAGCAAATGACCCAATGTGAGGAGCCCTATAAGTAAATGACGGCAGCTTGGTACAGCTATCTCTACACCATCAGCCGTTAAAGTGCTGCCCTGTGTAGGCACAGCCTGACAAAAAGTGAAAATTGTCTCTGTGGGTCAAAGAAGCTGAAAACTATCACAAATGGAAGGGGTCATTCTGAGAGATGCTAATTTTCTGAATCCTACATTTTTTTTATTTTCACATTTTTCATGCTGTTAGAGAATTAGAAAAGAATACTAAAATTTTAAAAAGCATAGGTTGGAGCTGGAGAGATGGTTCACGGGTTAGAGCACTGGGGCTGTTCTACAGACCCAGATTTAATTCCCAGCAGCCACATGGCTTCTCACAAACCATCTATAACTCCAGGTTCAGAGATGTCCTTCTCTGGCCTTTGCGGGCACTACATACAAGTGGTGAACAAACATACACACAGGCAAAACACCCATACATATAAAATAAACTAAAAATATTTTCAAGTACAAATGTATGTCTTAATTTTACTTCTGTGAACAGATACCATGACCAAGGCAACTCTTATAAGGGTAACATTTAAATGGGACAGACTTACAGGTTCAAAGGTTCAGTCCATTATCATCAAGGCAGGAGCATGGCAGTGTCCAGGCAGGCATGGTGCAGGAGGAGCTGAGAGTTCTACATCTTAATCCAAAGGAAATCAGGGAAAGACTGTCTTCTAGGCAGCTAGGAGGAAGTCTTAAGGCCCATGGCCACAGTAACATACCTACTCCAACAAGGTCACACCACCAAATAGTGCCACTCCCTGGGTCAAACATATTCGAACCACCACAATATATGCATGTGTTTGTTTGTTTTAAAATATACCCTTAATAAAACTGAAATATTTAGTTAATGTCTAGTTAGATACACTCCCCACCTGTATAATGAGTAGACCTTACCTAAATGTTTCCTTCCTCCTCCATATCCTGAGTGCAACATTTTCAACATTCCAGTCGAAAAACTAAAAAGCTATTAAATAAAATGTATTTAGATTCTGTCTTAAAACTAAGAAAGCCAAAAGAAATGTAAAAACTATCTCAAGGTCAAGATCATGGGTGATTCATTCTTGCTGGTCTCTTTCTTCTGAGTTCTCTCCACTAAATATAAATAATTTTGAAACTTTAAAAAAAAATAAAATGAATTGTGAAAAATCCAGATATTTCAAGTAGGTTTGGTCCCAGAACTAAATAAATCACCTTGACCGGTTCCCTATACAAACATAAAACAACCATCTCAGTAGTCCTGGTCTGCACCATTACTTACTGGAAAAATAGTGTCATGGTTCATTTTAGGTTGCTATAACAAAATGCCTGAGGCTGGATACTTCATGGAGAAGAAATTTGTTTGCTCACAATTCCGGTGGCTAGCATGGTGCTATTTCTGTTAAGGCAGGTGACTGCATAACAACAGGACAGATGACATCCCATGTTGGGCCCTCAGTGAGCAGAATGAATAATGTACAGAAAGAGAACAAAGGAGCCCAGGTGCCAATAACCACCTGAGTCCAAGAGTGATCCTGACAGCTAGAACTCCCATTAGTTAGCATTAACCCGTTCATGAGGGGCACCTCTGACTTAATTATCTCAATACATTCACTTCCTAACACAGCCTTTTGAGGAGCTAGGCCTCCGTGTGAATTTGGAGTGACCGGCCATACTCAAACCATAGGAGACAGGCCACCTAGAAGAAGAAAGCAAGAACACTGGGAGCCCAGGGCCTTAAGAGACCGAGGATACGCCTTGGAATATTGCTACTATCTCTTTCAAGACTCCTGATCCTGATGTTCTGCCAGGGGACACCTCACAGCCTGTATCCTTCAGCACACATCTCTGCATGTGAGCCTCAGTTATGCTGACTCTGATATAAAATATTAGACACTAGAGAAAACAGGCCTCCTGAGGACACAGAAAGGAAGGCTCAGTGTTTCGTATAGCACTGACCATTAGACTCCAGATCTGACTGTCCCTCAGCCCAGCTGTGGCAATGCCTTACAGCTGCTCAAGAGGAAATAGCAAGCACTGCCCTATCCTACCCTCCTCCACCATCCTATCTGTGAGTCACCAACCTTATAGCACACGCTCTAGATGCCTGGGTTCCAGAAGAATGACAGATACTGTGATGGTTTGTATATGCTTGTCCCAGGGAGTGGCACTATTAGAAGGTGTGGCCTTGTTGGAGGAAGTGTGTCACTGTAGGGTTGGGCTTAGAGATCTTCCTCTTAGATGCCTGAAGATGCCCAGTCTGTTCCTGGTTTCCTTTGGATAAAGGTGTAGAACCCTCAGCTCCTCCTGCACCATGCCTGCCTGGATGTTGCCATGCTTCTGCCTTGATGACAATGGACTAAACCTCTGAACCTATAAGCCAGCCCCAAGTAAATGTCTTTTATAAAACTTGCATTGGTCATTGGTGTCTGTTCACAGCAGTAAAACCCAAACTAATACAGATACCATTCTAACTTCCCCAGGGAAGTTTCCAGACTTCAGGTTGCTAGGCTCTGGACATAGGAAGAATACCAGTCGTGACACATTCCTACCTGTATAATGGGTAGACCTTAACTAAATATGTCCCTAATCCCAACTTCTTGAGTGGCACATTTCGTCCCTGGAACTCCCTCCCTCTTCTCCCCACCAGGTGTTAGTGTTTGGACTTGTTATCCTGGGACCTTGACCCACTTAGGATCCTAAATGATGTCCTTATCTCTGGCCCTCTGTCTTGCCTTTAATGGCTTGCTGCTCCTCCTGATCTGTGCTCTGCTCTCTCGTTGGCGTTTGTTTCCAAGCTGGGCACTAGCATTCAGCTTCCTGTGTTTCCTTGCCTGTGGATGCCATGACGCCTGCTGCCTCGGGCTCCTGGCACCTCATCTTCCCAGTGTGATAGGCCACACTTGGCAGTGACCCAAAGCAAATGTTTCCATCCTTGAGTTGTTTTTGTCAGGAATTTTGCCCCAGCCATTTGAAAAGCACCTACTACGCTTCTCCCAAGACTCACTATTTCTCACTATAGTCTGGCTTTGTTTCATTCACAGTGTAGAATCTGTTAATTCTTTGATCCTAGGAGACATGAATTTCTATTGCGGGATAGTTCAGCACGTAAGCTTGTCCCCAAACCTTACCACCTGAGCTTGACTCCAGGACCCACAGGGCAGAAAGAGAGAACCAACTCCAGCAAGTTGTCCCCTGACTTCTATAACCAACCCACCCTCACTACAGAAATGTTAAGCCTTACAGGTTTAATTTGTTTTTTTACTGAAAATTTTACATGGGATTTTCTCTTCTTCCCGATTCACACTTCATATGATCATAAAGGTCCTGAAAGTTCTACTACAAAGAACTTTTTTAAGTTTTGTTTCATGTTTTATGAACTTATTTCATCACGGGAAGTAACCGCAGCAAGTTATGAAAGAATGAAAAATTTTAAGTTGGACCCTCTTCCTCTGGGGCCTGAGAATCTGAACTTGTGAACTCTGAGGGAGTGCCCACAGGGTGAGAACTTACAGAACAATCCTGAGAACTATAGCTGTGTATGCCAGATAAGGGACATGAGCCCAGTTACTAAGGACCATATCCTGACCGTCTGGAGACACCCCGTGAGAAGTGCTTCTGACTAGGAGTCTCTACTCCCCCTCCCCATTGTTATCAGTGGACCACATCCTGACCATCTGGAGACACCCCCGTGAGAAGTACTCCTGACTAGAAGTTTCTACCCCCCTCCCGTCCCGAATTTTGTGGTTTTCACCTTTATAAGCTTGTGTGAAATTAGGCTCAGGGCTCTTCTCCTCCCCTCCTTCATGGGGTACGAGTTGAGTCCCAGCTAGCTGGCCCTGAATAGAAATCCTCTTGCAGTTTGCATCAAGGATCGTTTCTCGTGAGTGCTTTTGGGGTGGTGCGCTTTATGGGCAAGAGCAAGGGTCCTCTGGACTGAGGGTCTTTCAGTTATTGTTCTCCTAACTGGATACTAGTTCCCACTCTGTGGAAAATGTATAGAGTGCTCTAGCACAGCACAGGCATCCTCAGACGTTTGCTCTCATCATAGCTCTTGTGGGATTCCAGGCTGAGTTGTGCACAATAAAACATTCTGCTTCAAGTTGCCTTCTGGGAGCTAGGCCACGGCCCACCACCCTCTCTTGCTGAGTAGGGTGCATTCCTGAGTCTTTCAAAGCAAACGACGGCCACGTTCCACGTTCCAAATTAGACTGATGGGCGCATCAACCTTCTCTACCTGCCAGTAACACAACAGGAAGTTTTTTAAAAGGCTTTGTGTTTACTGTCTGCCAATACCCATGGGGCCATTAGCCAGTTGGCAGGGCCTCCTCGTATGTGCTGTGTGTGCTTCCTGTCTGCCGGCTTGCACTGGGCTGCCCACCCCCTCGCCAAAAGCCAAGATCAATGCCCCTCTGGTGTCATAGGAGTGCAGGGGGATCAATGGGAGGAGCCAGGTGATTTAAAGAGGGGGTGAGAAACAGGGAGAGAGATAAAGCCTCCCTTCTGGCCTCCCACTCAAAGCTTCACTGTAGGCCTCGCCTCCTGTCTGTCCTACCAATCTCTTGATAATTTAGATGGGCTTTCACATTGAGCGTTGTGTTGTTTAATAAAGCAAAGACAATCGACTCTTCCCTGTGTTATAATAGCCTCTCCATGTGTTTACTCGAGAACAAACGCCGTTATAATTTCTTTCGGGGAATCAATATCTTCCCATGCATACACACTGCCCTATTGTGGGTTCGGATTGTGAAAGGAGAGAAAGGGAAATTTATTGCCTTGTAAATGCTGGCAGAAGGTAGTAGGTTTACTGAGAGCTGTAATTAAAGTTTTGCTGATAATAAAAAATAGAAGCAATAAAGAATCACCCAGATTTTCCAGCGTTCAGCCCCAGAGTGGCTGAGCCACTCAGGGCCCCAGATTCTTGATAATCTTTGATCAATCGATTGATTGATCGTCTTTTAAAAAAAAAAAAGATGATGGTCTTAGCTTCCTCCCAAAGGCTGGCAAATGCTGAGGTTTGATGTGTTCTCCGTGTACTCCCAGGCCCGGGGAGTCACACCATGGTATCTTCATTACCAAAGAGAGTTGGCAAAGGCCAACTCTTAACTTACTGACTAAAGATGGCTCTCCAGGAGACTGCCTAGTTACAAGTGTTCTACAGACCCTGGAAATGGAGATCCCATTGTGGAGGTAAGAAACTGGACTCCAAAAAAAGTCGATTGTGCCTCTTCCTGCATGGGATCACAAACCTCCTAAAACTCTAGGAACAGCACCTCCAACTAGGGACTAAGTTCAAATGCATGAGCATGGGGGGAGGGGCGGGGGTTGAGGGGGAAGGAGGGGGAAGGGGGTAGGGGTGAGGGAGGGGGCATTCTCATTCAAATCACAATACCTGAGAAAAGAAGAACACGGGAGAGAGAGGAAAGAGGGCCTTCCAGTGCCCACAAGAAGCTAAACTGTCCTTGGATACAAACAACAAAGGGATCTCTCCCTGGCTACATCCCATCTCCAGGGCTGGGCACCAGGAAGCTGAATGAGATTAAGTGTTGTAAAGAAAACCAGAAACTTTCTCCTCCAGACCCACCACCCACAAGTGTACATCCCTAGGCTGTCCATTCAATGAGCGTTTATTGAGCACCTACTATTTGACACACATCTGACTGCCAACATACAGCACCGAATACTTGTAGAAAGAGCAAGTCAAAAACTGACCTCCTTGTTGCCAGAAAGTGTTCATGAGAGTCAGCTAATTCTTTCTAGAATTAATAGTGTCTCCTATATGCCAGAGATGAAAACCTTCTATGTGCATTCATTCATTCATTCATTCACTTTCTTTTAGTCCTTACTCCCATGTGAGCTAGACACGGTCATCATCACTAACAGCTGAGGGCAGAAGGGCTTGCAGATGTCAATCACGTGTCTGAGATGGATATCATGTGGCCAGCCTGATTCCAAAGCCCACACTCTTTCTCTTCACCACCTATGCCCCAGGAGTTCCTCTCTTCCCAGAATATTTTATCCCGTCTGCTGGGAGCTAGAAGATCTCCCTGAGTCCGTGACTAGAGACTAGAGAGAGACAGGACTAAGCAGGATGCTGTGTGGACCCTCATAGAAGCAGTGAGAGGAGCTGCTCAAGTGATCTGGTCTGGTCTGGAGAAGCGGGCCTGGCTCACACTACTGGCTACCAGCCATCCTGGATCCTTTCCCTGTTTCGTTTGTGATGGTGCTAAGAGTTCGATCCTAGGGTCCTGTGCATGGCAGGCAAGTACTCTATTTCTAAGCTACAAACATATAGCCTCAGCCTTCCCTCCTGTCCCACACTCTAGCCTCTAAATTGTTTAGAGGACAAACAGCTTGCTAGGATCTTAAGTAGAGTCCCCTTGACAGACAACACGCTTTACTCCAGTGAAAACTCCATCATCCAAGGGCCTTCCACTCAGGGGCCCCTCCCATCCAGGTACCCTTCACTCCAGGGCTCATCCAGCCAATGCCAGGTGCACCCATCCCTCTCCCAAGCTGGGAACCTTGGGTACAGAGTCAACTAAGCCCTGGATAAGACCAAGCACAGATAAAGTGTCCGGGCTGGCTTTGCTGGGGTACAAGGACCCTCTCCATATATAGCCCCTTAGAGAGACAAAGCACCTGTAGGTATGTTTTCTGACCTTGTGACACCATGTTGCCCTCCACAAAGTTCACACTAGAGAGCCACACAGTTAAGTTACCAAAAAGAATTGGAAAGAAAATCTCATAATGAGGCCAAGATAAAGTACTTGCTGCACAACCATAAAAACCTGAGTTCGGATCCCAGAATTCATGTAAAAGGCCGAGCATGGCGACCTGAATCTTTAACAGCAGCTCACAGAGACCAGAGGGTCTCTGGAGCTCGTTAGCCAAATAACCTAGCGAGGTTTGGAGAGAGATTCTACCTCAAAACTTTAAGGTAAAGAACAATGTCAGAGGTCACACACACACACACACACACACACCCCTACCTAAGTTAATGACTATGTTGGCTGCATTCACAGCCATCCTGGGCACATGCACTCCATGGGTTATGGGTTAGACACACCTGTGACAGAGTCCCAAGTCATCAACACACCATTCTAACAACGGTTCTGAAGAGGTCAGCTCAGGAACTTTGGAAGATTCCACCAGACCCCTCCCCTCCTGGAAGAGAAAGGTCACAGAGCACATAGGCACCCCTCCCCTCCTGAAGGCAGAGGCTAACTACATTCCTCAGACAGAAGGGGGAAGAGGAGGACTGACTATCAGCCTCCTGAGGGTGGGGGAGGCCCAGAGCACATAGACACACTCTGTAACTGTTAGCCTCCTACGGACAAAGGAAGTCCTTGCCACCTCATTCCCTAAAGACCCATCAGTTTAAAAGTTACACTATTCTGCCAATCACATTGTACCTAATGGCTGCTGCTTTGAAAACTGTATAAAAACTCGCCAACCGGGCTGTGCAAGGTCGTTCTTTCTCTCCTTCCTGTGCAGGGTGACTCCAGCATTCTGGGGCAATAAAATTCCTCTTGCTTTTGCATCAATTCCCAGCTCCGTGTTGTTCACTCGGGGGTCTCCGGTAAGTTAAGGCTCGCCAGAGTCTTACAGTTCCCCAGGTTCTATCTTCAGACACTCAGTGATCTGAAAGAGAGAGGCCCAGGACTCTCACTGGTCTTACCTCCCTCTGCTCTAGGTGAACAAGGATCCACCAACAGGGAGGGTGGCTTGTGGGAGGAATTCCAAGCAAGTGCTACAGCTCTATGGCTTTTCCAGGAACCCCAGATGAGGGGTTTCAGGCTCAGGCTGCTGTGGGGACCCTGAGCTGCTGATTATTCAATAAAATTACCAGCAGGCCTTAAATCTATCCTCAGTTAACACAGTGTCTTTAATAATAAAAAGGATTTTGCACTGGGGATAAATACAGTGTCTCATTTTCTCACTCTCCTGGTCTCCTGTCACCATGTGCTTATTAATACAGTTGCTAATATACGGGTCCCAATCAGCCACTAAAATGTCGCAGTTATTCCTGCTAATTCAACAATAAAATGTGGCTGTGCTAGACATAAAAAAGTAAGCTGTCATGTGACTCTTGGGGGTTCTATGGGAGGTGTGTCACAAGACCACAGGGAACTGAGTCACCACGGTCACAAGACAAGTCACATCCTTGCCATGGCCCCTGCAGTTCACAACTGCCACACACCCAAATATCATATAAGCTGATAGCTACGACCTGCACTGTAGTGAATGTCTAGTGCAAGTAACAAGCGACTACAAACCCAGCATTTTGAAGTCACATTTCTACAGCTTCCTGGATTCTCTGCTTCAGAACACTATAGACCACAGACACTGGAAGCCACAGACCCTGGAGACTACAAACACTGGAGGCCACAGACACTGGAGTCACAGACACTGGTATGTAGACACTGGAGGCCACAGACACTGATGCATAGACACTGGAGGCCACAGACACTGAAGGCCACAGACACTGGAGGCCACAGATACTGGAGGCCACAGACACTGGAGGTCACAGACACTGGAGGCCACAGATACTGGAGCACAGACACTAGAGGCCAGAAACTGGAGGCCACAGACACTGATGCATAAATACTATAGACACTGGGGGTCACAGATACTGAAGACCACAGACACTTGACCACAGACACTGCAGGTCACAGACACTGGAACACAGTCACTGGAGGTCATAGACACTGATGCATAGACACTGGAGGTCACAGACACTGAAGGCTGTAGACTAAGGTGGTTCTGGGCTGTGTTGTCAGCTGAAGACTCAGCTGGGAAAAAATCCACTTCTGAGCTCACTCACACTATTTACAAATTCAGTTCGCTGAGCCCCACCTTGCTGGTCACCAATTAGTGGGGTTCATGTTCAGTTCTATGAATACCCTCAGGCCCCTCATCATCAGGGCAGCCTACCCCTTCAAAGCCACTAGAGGACTCTCTCTCCAGTTGCATACTTCACATCATAGGGAGTGCTGCCTATCACAGTTCCTTGTCAGCACCTGACCTTAAATCTAATCCCAGTTCCCTCCTCCCACACCAGAAAAGAGCACAGAGGATCTGCCAGTAAATTACCAGGTTTCGACTGCTAGCCCAGGGGAGAGGCAGACCAGAGAACAGTCAGTGAGAGTCACAGGATGTGCTAGAGAGTTACTGAGGTACACAGAGGCAGTCTCTCCCTGAGGAGGCTCAACACGGCTGGGACATTTCCCCAGCAACCTCTTCCCTGAGTGACAACCATTCACAATCAACCGGAAGCCCTTTCGCAGACCGCTTGGCTTCTGCTCAAAAGATCTCCCATTTCTTTTAAAAACCTTCTAGGATGACAGAGAGGACACAAATCCCACCAACCATGGGGACCTTTGGACAATACAAAAAGAGCCCAGACTCTACCCTGAGCCCTCCCCAGACTCCGCATTTGATATTGCGTTCCTTAGTGTTCTCATTACTATCACCAAATCCCTGATAAGAACTATCTGAAAGAAAGAAAAGTTCCTGTTAGCTCAGTGTTTGAAGGGGTTCAGTCCGTCACAGTGGCAAGGCATGGTGGCATGCAACTCCACAGTGTCAGAAGCACACGTGTGTGTGTGTGTGTGTGTGTGTGTGTGTGTGTGTGTGTGTGTGTGTTCCACCTCCTAAAGGTCCCACAATCTCCCCTGTGGTATCACCTAAGGAGTTAGTCAAACACTGGCCCTCATGTCTTCTGCCTTCAAGATGGAGATAACAGTGCCTGTTTAACACCACGCCCTGAATCTGAGGAAGACTAGTATGGGAGTGTAGGACTTAGTAACAGGCTTCTGCAGAATACAAATGGACTCCCCAGCAGTAACTCCAAGCCTTGCAGGGGTGGGAGTGCATACCCACCACAGGGCTTACACAGAAGGGTCTCCATTTCACTCAGAGCCTCCTCAGGACCGTGATCCGCCTCCGAAGCTACCCTGAGCCATCTGGGAAGGGCACTTTGCTGTCAGTGTGACTCGAGGAACTGCAGGCAGATAAAATTAGTGCTGCCCACCCATCCCAAGCTGTCAGTGGAGCTATTCTGAGCTCCCCGCCCCCACTGAGTTCCTCTTCACATCTTTTGCTCTGATTTTTCTGTGAGGAATTCAAGAGCTGAGTCACTAGAAAGGTGGGTCCTGGTGGGTGTTCCCTTCTGGCCGCTCGATCACTCGCTAGGTCCCAGAGACCCTGGAGAGAGCTGAGGGAAGGAACACCCAGAATCACAGGAGCGGGTGGGGACAGATCATTCACTGCGTATCCTGTAAATGGCACATTTAATCTTAGTACTCACACTTTACAGATGTCAGAGCAGAGCACAAAAGGAGGGAGGAAGAGGAGGACAAGGACAACGAGGATGAGACGGAGAAAGTGTGTGTGTGTGTGTGTGTGTGTGTGTGTGTGTGTGTGTGTGTGTAGGGGTGGGGCTCACACCAGGACCCAGGAAATGCTGTCCAGGGCCCAAGTTTTCTAGCAGCTGCTTCTCCTGTGAGGCTACCATTCCACCAGATACCAACTGAGCCTCTACCGTCCCTGGCTCCTCCTTGGGACACTAAATGGGCACTAAGCTGGCCCAGCCTCCAGGGAGCTCCCTCTTTAGCCCCAGGACGCAGCTCCTTGAGAGGGTAGAAAATCTCCTATCCAGGAACCAGACCCCTCCAGCCTTAAGGCCAAGAAACTGTCACTCTCAAGGATACCACAGAGCCTGAGTCAGTCTCCTCAGACCCTGCCTGTCTCCATGTTCCTGAAGAAGGTGCCTCAGGCACTTGGCACCTCCCAGCCCCGCCCCCCACCCTCACATCCACACCCACACCCATACCCGCACCCACACCCTCACATCCACACCCACACCCACACCCGCACCCACACTCGCACCTGCACCTGCACCCGCACCCACATCAGGAATATATACACTTCAAGACCTGGAAAAAGTCATGCCCATGTTCAAAACAAAAAGAGCCAAGGGCCCATGTTCCCCTGGGCCCTTGTACACCTCATAAGAAGAGAACCTGACATCAAAGCCCATCTCCCCGTGACCCCAGAGGTAGAGGAGGGTTCAGTAGGAGAGACCATTTGGGGAGTCTTGCCCCAACATCACCCTGGATTTGGGTTATTCACTGACATTTCTTGACTGTGGCAGTAAAAGAATTAATCACTTTCCTTTCCAGCAAGCAGAACTTCTCAGTCAAGCACTCTGAGAGATATGACAGCCATTTTTCCCACTCCATATTGTCTCCTAACTGCTCCAAGTGTCTGAGGACAAGAAACACCCTCCCTTCAGCTCCTACTCCAAACTACCTCATCATGCTGACTGGACTCTGGAGCCAGTTGCTAGTCTTCTAAGATACTTGGGTCTGACCATGCCCCGCCCTACAACATTTCTTCACAAAGTGCCAAGCCTGCAGGAGACAGACCCATACCCCGTGCACGAGAAAGGTCCCCATCTGTTTGTCCAGCAGTGTTCAAACTAGGCATGTCTCTGGTAGGGATCCCTCCCTTAACTGAAGCAGGTGCCCCTCCTCTCCATACCAAAGCACTCTTTCCCTCCCCCTCGGCAGGATTTACCATTCCACCAAACTGGGGGGTGACCTGGCATCTGTGTATGGCCAGTGAATCAGATACAGTTTGGTTCTATAAGTTCTGGTTTATAGAATATTCGAGCTGCCTTCTTAAATCCACATGGCCCAGGGCACTCATATCCACAGACACAAACTCAGCCAACACCCTCCTGCGGTCACAACAGGAGAGACCCGCTGACAGAGCGAGCCTTTGAAGTTCAAAGAGAAGACTGGCAGGTCCCTCCAGCTTATTGGGGACCAGGGGTGGAAACAGACCCACACAGGTACCATGTTTCCCCTCCCCCTCCCCCAAACACCCCAAGAAACTTATACAGGCTTCTCAGGGAAGAGAAACCAGCAAAAACAGCAGCTGCCTCCCTGACAGACAGCCTAGCCCCCCAGAGAGTTCTAATGGAATTAAAATAATCTCACCACAGTGCCCCAACCCCAGATAGGCACTATCCACGAAAGCAGAACCACTAACTGCTGCTTTGAAGACTCTTTACCCAAAAGCTATTTGTCCTCTGTAAATGGGATTTTAGGTACACGGCTGAAAAAGGAAGGCGATGGCCTCCAATGCCGCAGTGTGTATTATACATTAGATAGATATTTAAAAATAAATAGCGATTAAAAGGAAAGCTCTAAATGACAGACGAGAACTCCAGACCCTCCGAGGCCTTCATGCAAATGGCTCGCTGCTCTCTCAGCTCCAGAAATCTGGGACAAACTGTAATCATTTCTCTGATTTTTAAAAAATGTTCAGATCCAGCTGTTTTGGAGGGGCTGGGCTGTCTCTGAGGAAGCTGGGGTCTGAGCTGGAATGAACACAGCAGGTCCACAGCCCTGATGCCAGGGGGCATCCCAGAGCCAGCCCGCTGAGAAGGCCAGTGCATGCTCAACAGCTCTCGTTACAGCCTACACCTCTTGTCTGGAGTACTGGAGATTGAACCTGGAGCCTCGCACATGCGAGACATGCACTGTGTGCGTGTTACATCTACTGCAGCCCATAATGACTCATTTTCAACATCGGCGGCGGCGGCATGGTCATCTTCATCACATCAGGGCTGGTTAGAGTGTTAGTTAGCCTTTTGTTCTAAGCCTTTAATCACCAAAATAACAATAATCCCATGGAACTATTCTGTGCTACATTCTTCAGCCTGCCCTAAAAGACAGACAGACAGACAGACAGACAGACAGACAGACAGATCCTAAAATCCACACACTTTATTCAGATTTGTATTAGGTTTTTCCTAATGTATTCCTATTCCAGGGCTCAACCCAGAACACCAGTGACATTCGGCTGCCACATCAGGCTCCTTTAAGCTGTGAGAGTTCTCATACTTTCCTGTGGTGGTGACCATGACAGTGTGGCGAGGCACAGCTGGTGTATGACATAAGATGTCTTTTGAGCTGTGATTTTTCATGTATGTTTTTCTCATGAGTGAACTATGGTTGTGGACTTGGGGAGGTAAACTGTAGGAGCGGTTTCCTCAGAGTATGCCTCAGTCCCATGGTTCTGCTTCCTTGATGCTGCCCGCCTGTGACCACCTCGCTGACACAGCATTTTTCAAGTTTCTGTAAATTGTTTTCAAATACATCTATTTATTTGCAGGGGGAGGTGTATATGAGGAAGTCAGAGGACAACTAAGGACAAAGAACTAACTAAGGTGCTTATTAACATATCAAAGTAGACTCTGGCCTCAAGGTTTCCCAGAATCCCTCAGTCCCCACCAGTTATAGGATCTTTCTGGCTGGCATACCCAACTCCCTAACCTAAACTTCTCAGCCCAGGGACTGAGATGAGCTTTTCCTTCCCCCAGCGTCTCTGATTCCTATATACCTCAGCCATTTTGGTTACTTGACCCTTTTACCTTTCGGCCTTGTGGCCTCTTGTTCACTGCTCCAGGATCCCCTCTCTCCCTCTCCCATCCCCTCTCTCTTTCCCTCACATGTTCAGCCTGGACCCTTCCAGAGCCTCTGCCTCTGCCTCTGCCTCTGCCTCTGCCTCTGCCTCTGCCTCTGCCTCTGCCTCTCCCTCTCCCTCTCCCTCCCTCATGTCTACAATAAACCTGTACCACACTTGGGAGCAGTCATGGCCTCCTTTTTACTTTTTATTTTGTATTCACCATCCATCATGTGGATATAGGGATCAAACTCAGGCTGCCAGGCTTGTCAGCAAGTACCTTTGACCCCACCCCCACCCCCTGCACCATGCCAACAGACCTAATTTTTAAAATGTTCTTTTAGCAGCCTCCCAGGGGCTACCCGTGGTTCTCAGCACTTGGCACGTCTCCAAGTGTGTCACATGGTCGTGAACCCACACTCACTCACCTCCCCACTTACAGGCTCCCTGGTGGCAGGGATTTCACACTCAGCATCTAGCCCATAATGTACAGTGACTTCTTACCTGTGCTCAGCGAAGGCTTAGTCCATGCCGAGAGCCTCAGGCACTACCTGGCCACCTCTCTTGTGACCACCATCCTACAGGTGAGGAGGCGACCTGCCGGGAAGACTCTGCAGTTCCTTCCTTTGCCTTGTAAGCATTGAAGCGTTGACCCTTCACTCACTGACTGGTTCAAGGACAGGCTATTGCAATGAAGATAGGAAGGTGCGGCAGGGTGAACAACAGACTACTGTTATAGAAGTTTCAGGCTTGAGGTTCAAGGGAGACACTGAGGCAGGTTGTCCTTTTAGGTAGAGATTTACTAGCACAGTTATTAATGCCATAAACAGACAGGCGGATGCCAGCATGACCAGGGCTGGGGAGAGCTCAGACACATGAGGCGGAGTGGAAGGTCCCTTCTTAGGGTTCACAGAGGAAAGGAGATATTTCATGTAATCAGGCTGCCTTTGGTCCCCTGGCCTGAGGCAGGGGAAGGGGCGGGACTTCTTGCACTACCAGAAAGGAATGTGTGAGTAAGAGAACGAGGGGGGGGGGAGGAAAGGGAATACTTCATTTAGTTGTACCCATTACAGGGACTGCCATGTAATGTGCCCACAAGTCATCAACGGCCACCAAGCCTTCGACTTTTGACATCCAGAGGATGGGAAGCCTGGCTATGCACACACCTTGCTTCCTCAGCAAGAAGCAGAATAATGTACACGGAGCTGGGACCTCCCCTCGTGGATCTCATTTCATTAAATTTTAAACTTTAATAAAACAATTACACATGGCAAGTGGCAGCCCTGGGCTCCCCATCCCTGATATACCACCACCACCACCCCCCATCAAGAGGTTCCCAAGAAGCTTTAGGCTTGCAGGACCTTCCATTTCCTGTTTGTTGGCATCTGACACTCAGAACCCTGAGTGGAAGAGCTGGAGAAGAAGGGGAACCAAGAGAGGGTCAATGCTTCCTCAGATGGGACCCAGACTAGGCTAGGCATGATCCAGGTAATTAACATAAGGTTTGTGGTTCTCTAAGACAGGACACTGACATTGTGAGCTCTATCTGGGAAGACTGGCTGCTTGGAGAACCAGATCTAACAGTTGGGTTAAGAACTGAGATCCCCAAGTTTCCTGGTCAAGTCCCTAGAATACAGAGAATCAGAGCACTGGGGATATTTTGGCTGACTCACCATTTAGCCACCCATTCCATGGTGATAGGCAGGGTGCTGAGGAATAATTCCAATGTCAGTTCCTGAAGCATCCCCTAGTCTTTTTTTCCTAGCCTACAAGCTAATCTCAGACCCTGCAGGCAGGCTCTCAAACCCATTTTGTTTTTTTACAGTACAAGAACTAAGTGTAGTCAGTTTAACTGCTAATTTGATATAATCTAGACTCACCTAGAGGAGAAAGCCTCAGTGAGGATCTGTCTACATGAAGGTAGCCTGTAAAAGAGTGTCTTAATCAAATTTATTGATGTGATAAGATCTCAGCCCACCATGGGCAGCATCATTCCCTAGGTCCTGAACTGTATAAGGGTAGGAAAATAGAGCTGAGCGCAAGTCAGTGAGCTTGTATACATTCATTTCTCTCTGCCCCTGACAGAAGATGTGATATGACTAGCAGTTTCAAGTTCCTGCCTTGATTTCCCTATTATGACTGATCATAGCCTGGAATTGTGATCCAAAAGACACCCTTTTCTCCCCTAGGTTGCTTTTTGTGGTCAGGATATTTTCTCACAGCAACAGAAACAAAACAAGGATACCAAACCACTCTCAGTTGGCAACATCCCCAGATTCCCCTCTTCCTGTCTCATGGTCCAGTCTCCTTATTAGTTCTTCCCTCCCTTCTCCCTGCCAGACTCAACTAAAACACCTTCATCCCAAAAAGTCCCCTTGTGAATCCTGCTGAGGCCCAAGGAACAATTTCTTCACCTCTAAAGCCCTCTGGATGTTACAGAAAGTCCCTCTTCACAACCCTTATCACCCACTGCTAGGAGCACAGTCAGCATGGCCAAGCAACATTGTCTTTGCTAGCCAGAAAGCTTATAGCCACTAGAAACAGCACCTTCATCATTTTGTAATCCTCCAGCCAGTCCCACATTGCCAGGCAATACAGGACAGCACTATCCTTTAACAGGAAGGACAAAAATAGGTGGTTTGTGAGGAGCCAGATTCTAGAAGAAGGATCCAAGAACCACCTGCTAGGACTAGGCAGACGGCAGACCAAGCTCTAGAGCAGTCTACCTGCCCTGCTTTCCAAAGGGTTCCCCTCTCCTAGGGCCCTGGACTCATCTCTCTTCAGACCTAAATGTAAGGCATGGAACAAAAGAATCGAAGCCCAGGCAGGATTCACTTTCCCAAGCTTTTCCTGTCCTGATCCTGCCATGTTGGCTCTTGTCTAGGGAGATGGGAGAGCACAGTTGTACTTAGACCAGGAGCAAGGTAAGTGGGGTCCTTGTTCATGGAGTGCAGGAGAGCCTTCCAATTCCCCTGTCACACAGCAAGTTTCAAGATTCCTAGAACCTAATCCCCAAGCCCACCTCTCATCATGCTCCAGGGTACACCCTTCTCAACTTGTATTTCTATGGACAGGCTTCAGAATACTCATAATGGAACAAGCTAAGGGTTGGTGATATGGTCCTTTCAGTAGAGAGCTTATCTAGCATGTAAGAGGCCATGGTTTCAATTCCCAGGTCCACATAAACCAGGCATGAGAATAAACTCCTATAATCCCAGCACTTGAGAGATAGAGGCTGAAGAGTAAGATCAAAGCCAACCTGGGATGCATGAGAGTCTGTCAAAAAGAAAAAGACAAGGTTGGAGAGGAGGGAAGAGGGAAGGGAAGGGTTAAAGAGATGAAAGACTGAAGCTAGTATCTTATCTGAGGGCACAGTAGTAAGCACTGAGTGCAAGGAGTTACCAGGTTTGCTGACACATGATCTGCCTCACATGCCCAGACCCCCAACCTCATGCTCTTTATGAAACACAAGGTTTTTTAAGCACTTCTTGCCACAAATGTCTCTTTCCAGGCCAAGACTCTTGTTGAAAGAATGACAAGAGAGGAAGAGATCTGCCAGTCTCGGTCCTCACCCATGGTTGCTCCAGGCCATCAGCCTTCCAATAAACTGTACACTTTCATGGGAAAGTTGCATCCAGGCTCCTAACACACGGACTAACAGCTGGATTCCACCCACCTCCCAGAAGTCTTCCATGCTTGTGCTATCAACACTCTACCATCAGGTGAGATTTTAGGTGACCCACAGATAGCTAACTCCCTAGGCACCAACCTCCCTCCATCCCTTACAGATCAAGCCAATTTCCTTCACTTCCATTCTAAGAATGAGTTTCTGTCAATTCTCAATGGCTTTCAAGGGTAAATATGTTTTTTGGTTTTTCAAATTAAGAAAGGTCTTTCTCTGTTCTTTCTCTGCACCAAAGGGCGAGAATGTTTTACACTGGGGAGAAGCGTGGGGGGAATGGTTCAATTAGATTTACGAGGTAAATCCGCCAAACCCCCCTCTTTTAAAATTGGAAGTAATGAACTTTAATAAAAATAGGGAAAAAAAAACAGCAGACCCCCGTCAGTGTCAGATCAGATGTCGTGGAAACTCATTTGAGCGCTGTCTTTCAAGTTTTACTCCTGTAGGGCATTGTGAGTCTGGGAGGCCCAGGAGAAGTATAGGAGTTAATAGCTCTGACTCTCTTTAATCCTTATCTGGACAAGATGCCAGGATCAGGAGTCTTTCTGCCTACCACATCCACACCTAGGTCTACACACACACATACACCCTGAAGACTTAGGGAGGCCAGACTATGATGCCTCTTCCTGTCAGTACTCTGACCTCTAGGATCCTTCCATCAACTGACAGGCAGTTCCTAACGACCCCTCCAGTCTCAGCCTAGCCTAGGACCTCAGGAATAAGGTTTATGAATTTTCTCCTTGAACCCCAATCTCCTATCACTCAACACAAGTAAGTAAATACACCCTTATAGAATCTTCCACCCCCAAACAGCAGCTCCTCCTGATTTCTCTGGTTTTCTTGTCAGTGTTTTTATTATTATTATAAATGTAATGGATGCTCATTATAGAAAATTCAAAAAAATATAGATAAGCAATAAGAAGAAAATGAAAATACCTCATAACATCACTGTTCCAAAATCATATTAGCACCTTGGTTTATAGCCCTCCACACATTGCTCTATGCATATAAAGACAAAGTTTTGGTTTCATGTGTTTTTCTTCCTTGTACAAAGAAATGGGGTCAGAATGTGGGCTTTTCATCTCCTCTCCTCTTAAAGGAGACTTGATCCCATGACTCCTCTCCCTACTGAAAGCAACTTCTGGGTGTCACTGGACTTGGAGAGCATCCTTCAAGTGTCCCTTCATGGGCTATCCTCCTAACCTTGCAGAAGCATCCAGACCCAGTCCTGGACTCTCACAAGGTTCTTTGCTAGCCAATTCCAGAACAGGTGAAAGAGGTTAATTAGCTCTGGTCACCATATGTTCACACTGTGAACACATCTGAGCCAAGTTCAAGATCAGTTCCCTCTCCGAGGTGTGCAGCCATCAGTCAAGAGGACTGGCTAATGACAGTGCATCCAGTGGCCACACAGCCATGGACAAATGGTACAGACACACAAAGTACAAGACCCAGAGAAGTATGTAACAATATATAACGCCAGTGTGATGGCTCACCTCAGAATTCCAACATTTGGAAGGCTGAAGCAAGAGGATTGCTCTGAGCTTGAGACAAGCCTGTGCTACATAATGAATTCCAAGCCAGGCTAAGCTTCAGAGACCTCAAAAAAAAAATCTAAAAAAATAATTAAAGCAAAAATCTCAACTTTGCAAACACCCTGGATATTCCTAAGTCCATACACAGTAATAAGGAAGTAATTTTTTAGGCAGGTCAAAGTTTTATTAGGAGTTAAAGAAAATCAAAAATTCTAAGTTTTGTCTGAACCAAAGTCATTGGAGAATATGAGGATACACAGGATTTGGGGGCCACACACTGGAGTTTCTAATCCAATAAGAGTCTGGGCAGGGGTTAGGAATGTGCCAGTTTAAGGAGACCCAGATGGGATAAGGAGGCTGGCATACAGCCTTTGAACACTACTGTTGGTGGCTTCCAGCTATTGGTGTTTAGAAGCAAGACACACTAGTATGATACACCCAGAAGGGGGAAATTTATGTCACTATTATGGGGAGACCTTGACCCACAGACCCCTCTATCTGTCCTCCACAGGAAGAGGTCTCTAGATAGTGGACACTGCTCCCCTGACTTACATCTAGGGGACATTGTGCCTTGGGCCTTGGACACTGCTCTTTTGCACACTGAGCCATGTTACCAAAGAAATGGCATCCAAAAGATGAAAGGCTGTCAGGACAGCAGCCAAGCTGGTGAGTTTCTGCAGCCCTGGGGAAGTCAGTTAACTAACTGCAGGAAGCAGACATCTGTCCGCGCAGTCCTCTCTGTCCCACAACACCACACCCTGTGGCCCCACATCACCTGGGCAGCTCTCTCTTTCTTCAGCAACACATCAATCATTCCTTCTTTCTCTCACTGTTTATCTTGTCTCACCATGCCAACTTAGTAAGAGGGACACTGAACCAAGCGCAGCGAGGCTAAGTGGTCCATGCCAAGGGGTACACAAGTGCCATGGGTGGATCTGTGAGGCACCCAAATAAGGCTCAAGGGTGTCTAATGTGGAATAGAGACTTCATCAAACAAGACAGAATAATGGTTGGTGATGTGGGCCCTGAGCCCCCGGAGCTGGATGCAGGTTCTTGCTGGGCTTAACTAGCTCAACCTCTCTTGTCCTCTACTATTCAGAAGGGCAGTGTAGGTCTCATGACTATAACAACATGTCTAACTAAACCAAATTAAGAAAGGAAGGGAGTATTTTTGCTCATGGTTCCTGGGAAT